>WHVE01000456.1:0-108290 GCA_015178995.1 Trichophaea hybrida | reverse complement strand
GCAGGTCACACAATACCAGTTCATCACAAGGAACGATATTCCAGACTGGGTTATTGAGCTTTTCGATGCAATCAATGGGGAGCTCGGACGAATAGATGCGCTTGTTTAGGAAGCAAGGGAAAAAATTTCGAGATACAGATGGCCCTCCCTGGCTTGGCCAAAGCTTATGAAGGCCTTAAACATTGGGCAAAACAAGATATACAATACCGTTAATCTGCAAGTGGAAAAAATAGAAAAGGGCTCAATTCGAAAAGCATTCGGACATAGTCATCAATCCCAAGTGTTTGCGGCTAACATCCATGCAGCTTTTGTTCTTATGAAGGCCCAATCCACCAAAGCTGTCACGGTTGTGTCGAGTGAGAATCGAAGAAGGAATAAGGATCGATGAAGGGGAAAGGGAATACGAGGAGAATCAGGTTTTGTTGGAAGGAATCAGGTTTTGTTGGAAGAATCAGGTTTTGTTGGAAGGAATCAGGTTTCTTTGGTTGCGTTGTAAATGTGGCGAGATGGTTTATGGCGTAGACCACGGATTGAAAGGGTTGCGTACATAGTTGGGTGAATTAGGATGTATTTTGGAACGAGTGAGCAAAGGTGACGACGGTCGCGTTAACTGTATATAAGGATGCTGGATTCGCGGAGGCTAGGTTTGTTCTTCACTCGTTCTCTAGTCTACAAAACAATCATAGCTTTCGGCAACCAATCTGTTCACTTCTGTGATTCCGGATTTCGAGTCTCTTGCTTGTTACGCAGTACCTGCGATCACTGCATCACCGCACAATACCTCTGTTTCAGTTTGGTTTGTATAACCCCTAGAACTACGAGCCTTGAACCCTTGACAGAAGCCTACGAAGAGCTGCAGTCAGCCTCAGCGAGCAAATCCAACGTTCGGAACCCCCTGGGGAACACTTTCAATACTGCTCGATAACTGGGAACGAGCCCAAGAATGCCTTGCCCTCCAAGTGCATACCCAATCCAGCAACTGGCAGATGTTCGGATGAAAGCCCAAGAATATGGCAAACGTATATCTGGGCTATACGCCAACTCTCGCCAGGAAGCAAAAAGGATACAGGAGGAAGCACAGAAAATGGTAGACATCGCAGAGAGGGAAAGAGAGGCAGCAGGGCGAAAATGAAGAAAGACTTTGAGCGGAAATTCTAACAATTCACTAGAGCTTTGCAGACGAAGTCTCAGATGAGAGAACAAAGAAATCAGTACGCTCACTGGCCGGTCAGTATTGACACCAAAGGAAGGGGATACCAAGCCTGTTGAGCAGGGATTCCGCCTTCGATACACCGTAAGTAATGGCGTTGGAATATGGATCAAAGAGGCTGTGACTCCAGAACCGAATGGTAATGGAGACGGTGCAGGAGGCGTTGGAGGAGACCCCCCAGGGACTCCGAGTCTTCTAGCTCCAGCTCGAGTAGCTCCAGCTCTTCTGATAGTGGAGACGGTTCTCCCACCACTTCCACCACCAGGAGGCATGGACTATAGTGAACCACCTGCACTACCGCCTGCGCTACCACCACAAGTACCACCTCACCCACCGAGAGCTCCGAATTCAGCCAAGAAGCAGAAGATTGAGCTTCCCTACAAGTTTAAGGGAGATCCAACGGACAGGTCGGAATCCTACCGCCACTGGATTACAGGAGTGGATCGCTATCTCAGGTACTTCAAAGACGAATATAACGATGACACGATAAGATCATCTTCGTTGGAAGTATCCTTCGAGAAAAGCGTTGGCCTGGTACAACAACCGAGAAAAACAGCTTAGGAAGCATTTTCAGGTTGACACATGGTCGGCATTCACCAGCGCTATGGAGGAACAATTCATCAGAGGAAGAAACAGAATGCCTCGAAAAAATGAAGAAATTGCAGTACAAGGGAGATATCCGGGACTACATCGTAAAGATGGAGGACTTAAACTACCATGTCTGCTTATCAGGGATTGCATGGGCAGGCTCTACACAGCGGACTCAACGAAGAAATCAAGGATCGAATATCCTTTTCGAAGATTACACCAAACGACGACGCAGAATACAATTACTGCTCAAACAAGTCGGCCGCGCATATGAGAGACGCCTGCAAGAAAAGCACCAACACAACGATCACAAACCCAAAACAAAAAGAACAATAAGAGAAGCGTGATGATGTTGGATGATAAGGGGAATCAAGAAAGAAGAACTTTGAGAAAGGTTCTGACTCCAAGAAACCTCGAACGGAGAAGAAGGGTCCTAAGCCAGTCAATATAGACAAAGGCGAAGCCCTGAAAGGCATTCCGGAATATTGGAAGCGAGCCAAGCGCAACGAGTGCAAGTGCTGCGGTTCTCGGAGCATCGATGGGTATTCTGCAAGAATGCCATCAAATGTCCTCCAGTAAGAAGAAGAAGAAGGATAAGAAGCCTAAGGTGGAAATGCCAGAAGTAACCACCTCTTCTTCGAAGGTCAAGCCCAGGAGTCTGGCTGACCGAATTACGAAACCGGCAGCAGCCTCAAGCTCTCGAGTGCTTTACGAGGTTGACTCCGACGGTATGGAGATTGACGGATGAAACGAGTTTCTTTTGTCTTTCCTTTGTTCTATGGGATTGCGGTTTTCCTATGGTTTTTATGTGGTTTTTATGAGGTACAGACACCTCCGGTTTTTGATTTTATGGGTACAGATATTCATATTTCTTTTGGGTTTTCATTTGGGTCTTACCAATGCGGTCATTGGTATTATAGCTTTTCGATATTCAATATACTTTCTTTTCTGCTGTTTAAAGGTGCCTGAGGATGAGTTCAATACTCGAAATATGCTGGTCATATAGCATCCAAGCGTGACATGAAAACGATACCATCGAGCATACTCATTCAATCCTCATTATCTACACATCACTCACACCATGACCCATTGCGGCCGGAGCTGTGTCGAAAGGCAGTTCAATATGGTTGTCAACCAAAAGATCGAAAACGCAAGGCTGCGGCCAGCGCACCTCAGCCTGTACCCAAAAATCCAAACAATTACCACCTGAACCAGAGACGGGTTCAAGACCCACATACGCATGTTTGCAAGCTTTCGAGATGAAAACAACGTCCCTGTAAGGGTTCTCTTGGATACTGGGTGCGATACACCTATGATGTGAAGCAGTGGGCCGATTCACATGGTGTTCCATTAGTGACTGAACGGAACCAAAGATAGTCGAAAACTTTCAATGGCGAAAGAGTAGAAGGAGCGGGTTGGCAGTACACCTTCCCCGCTGCTCTGCGGTATGAATCCCATTATACCAAAGAAACCTTCGAAATTGGTCCAATGGAGGATTCGTCGGATTCATGTTCCTTACGGTGATGTCAAGCATGGAGCACTCAGTGGAGTTACCGAAGAAAATGATAAGCTCCAGTTTACGTCGAAACACTGCCATCAACATTGCACAAAGGCAGGTATCTTCGTTCCAATCGAATATGACGATTCCATTCTGAAGTTTGGAACAGACCCGTGATGGATCGGGGTTATTGGTTCAATGCATGTCAATGGCACATGAAATTGAGATCGATTGGGTAGAGCGAATTCCATGGCAATACAGAGACTTAAAACGTTATACAACAGAGAAACTGCCAATGCTCTTCCGCCTCATCGATCCTACGATCATGCCATTGACTTAAAAGATGGAGAACAACCTCCGTGGGTCCATCTACGCTCTCAGAAAAGAGCTTTCGGTCCTTAAAGAATATCTGAAGGAAATGCTTGATTCTGGAAAGATCGTCCTAGCAAGTCACCCGCGGTGCACCCATACTCTTCGTTCCAAAGCCACACAAGAGGCTTACGATTGTGCGTGGATTACAGAGGTCTAAATCGTGTAACGATTATGAACCGATATCCATTGCCACTTATGAACGAACTTAGAGACAGGGTTGCTGGATCGAGGATTTTCACCAAATTGATTTGAAGGCAGGTACAACCTCATTCGAATTAAACCTGGTGATGAATGGAAAACAGCATTTCGTACGAGATATGGACATTATGAATACCTAGTTATGCCCTTGGATTGGCGAACGCGCCAGCTACATTCAAATATGATGAACGAGATCCTGCAAGATCTAATCGATCATGGAGTAGTAGTCTATATAGATCATATCCTCATATATACAGAGAATGAACCAGAGCATGTGCGATTGACTCGAGGAGTCCTTCGTTGATTACAGGAAAACAACTTAGCTATAGCACCCGATAGTGCGAATGGTACCAGCAATATGTTGAGTTCCTTCGGTTTCTCATATCGGAAGAAGGTATCAGTATGCCAGAGGACAAGATTGATACTATTCTTAAATGGGAGATTCCGGAGTCTGTCAAAGATGTCCAGTGTTTCCTCGGATTTGCCAACTTCTATCGACTTCATTGAAGGATTTTAAAGATATGCCATCCCTTAACGGAGTTAACCAAGAAAACGAATGAACAGTTCAATGGGAAAGGAAATCCCCAAAATCAAATAGCCTTCGATACCCTAAAGAAGTACTATACAGAGGCTCCCATACTACGGCACTTCGAGCTTGTTTGGCCCGTCATAATAGAAACTGACGCAGGCGATTTTGCAATCAGCGCAGTACTCTCCCAAATCGTTAATGGACGATTGCACCCTATAGCCTACACTTTCAAAAAATGGATAAAGCCGATCAACTACAAAATCCATGACATAGAGATGCTTGCCATAGTATCCGCATTCGAAGAATGGAGACGTTATCTCGAAGGTGCAGCCACCCAATCAGTGGCTTCACCGATCACATCAATCTCGAATACTTTACGACTACAAAGTTCTTGAATTGGAGACAAGCCCACTGGGCTCAAGAGTTGTGGGATATGATTTTAAAATATTCTACCGACCGGTAGTGCAAATGGGAAAGGATGCATTATCTAGGCGTTCGGAGTACTGCCCTAAAAAAGGGGGAGGTAGTGCCGAAGAAAACAAAAACCAGCCTATCCACCGTGTTTCAAGACCCGATCAGTTGGTAACTTCGAAGGAGAAACAGTAAGTGACGGCAATGAAGTTACGAGGTGAACCGACTGCGATTTCTTCTGCAAAGTTGAGAGCAATTCCAGTAGTCAAGTTCAATTCATGGCTGTTAGAAGCAGTGGTCAGCACCGCTAACAACGATGCTGCATGGCAAGAAGAGTACATTCGACTATGGAAGGTAACCCAAGCTCAGACATCTCATTCGAAGACGAAGCCCTGTATTATAAAGGCAGACTGTGGATTCCAGACGATCTGCAGTTGAAGAAACGGATATTGGAAGCGGAGCACGATTCGAAGTGGCTGGACACATGGGGCAGGATAAGACAATCGAGCTGGTCAGACGAAATTTTTCTGGCCAGAAATGGAGAAATTCATTGAAGACTATGTCCGCTCATGCCCTGAGTGCCAAAGGAATAGTGTAGCTTACCACGCTCACTACGGACTCCTACAACCACTGAATTACCGTACTGACCATGGGATTCAATTTCCATGGACTTCATTGTAGAATTGACCGGTATCAGATGGATGCTCATCAGTATGGGTAATCGTTGATCGCTTTATGAAAATGGCTCACTTCATTCCAGTGAAAGATGGAGAGAGAGAGCTACAGACCTGGTCAGAATCTTCTGAAAGAAGTATGGAGATTTCATGGTCTACCATTGAACATAGTGTCAGATCGGGACTCTAGGTTCACCTCCTCATTTTGGTCCTCGTTGGTAGAAGCTCTTGACATTAGGTTAAACGATGTCTTCGCCATTCCACCCTCAAACGATGGGCAAACGGAAAGAGTCAACCAAACGCTGAAGGCTAAATGCGGATTTACTGCAATTATCAGCAGTAAATTGGTCTAAGATGCTACCAATGGCAGAGTATGCTATAATAACTCTCTCACCACTACGGGAATGTCACCGTTCTTTGCATACTTTAGGTTCGATTTTTGAACGAATTGGCCCATCGAAGCAGAAAAAAGAATCGGCATCTAGCTACTACGTTCACTGGATGACCAGCGTTCATGCACTTGCCGTTAAAGCTTAGAATAGGCATGGGAGACAATGGGGAAATACCATGACAGGCATGCTGAGAAACCTCCGAAGTATTCGGTTGGTGATTTAGTTATGCTAAATGGAAGAACCTCAAAACTCGAAAACCATCTAGGAAACTAGATGCGAAGCTTCATGGACCCTTCAAGGTCTCGAAGGTACTCTCGCCCACCACTATTAAGCTTGAGCTACCAAGTCGATGGCGTATTCACAATGCCTTCCATGTATCACTCATCAAACCTTATCAACTCGCCACCAACCCTACGAGACCTACACCTGAGCTCAATCACGAAGCAAATGAGCTTGGTTACGACATGGATGGCTATGAGTATGAAACGGGTCACGAGGTTGAGGAGATCATGGGCAGCCAGTACAGCAAGGAACGGAAACGGGTTTTATATCTGGTCAAGTGGAAGGGGTATCGGAAGATGCAGGTTGGACTGAGGAACCTTATGAGAACTTCGATGACAAGAGACTGTTGAAGGAGTATCACAGACGGAATTCTCAGGCGGCAAAGGATAACAGGATTAAATGAACGGTTGAGCTAGTACCATTTTCCCACGAAGGGTTTTTGAACGGCTAGCAAGACACCTGACGAAGGATTTGGTTTTTGGGCACGAGGGGTCATATTTTCCAGATCATGAAAGATAGATGGATTTGGTTTTGGGCACAAGGGGTCATATTTTCCAAACCAAGAGAAAGATTGATTTGGTTTTTGGGCACACGGGGTCAAGATTTTCCAAATCAAAGAAAAAAAAGAAAGGAAAGTGTCTTGGTTGGATGCACCTGATTGACCGATTCTGCTTGCTGCCATATGTCTCATCTGGACGTAAGCAAACTGATTGGTTGATTGTGCTTGAATGTCTCAAGCTGGTCGAAGCGAAATGGTCTGTGCGCATTCACTATGACGAGGATTTCAAATAATTCACTTCACGCACTGCATCACATTTCGCCAAAGGCAACGATGAACAGATTAGTATGGAGTATGGTCGTTCACAGACGAACTCTCCAAGAGAGGGGATAGTGTTACACAAAGCAAGTTCGCAGGGGTCATGTACTATCATCCGCGATTTCCCTGATTGGATGTCATCGGCTATCACTTATCTCAGATGCCATAGCCAGTCTTTTCGGATGGCCAGCAAACAAATACCCACACCATCGATAAGCAACCACAGCTAGTTAATGGCCGCGGTCGCTTCTGCTCCGAATCGCTGATAACAAACGGATAGCCAACAAACAGCTGAATGGCATCGGCCATGAAGCTGACGCTTGCTGATGGCAAATGGACAGCCGGCAAGCAACTGAATGGTGCCAGCCAAAGCCGATAACCTAAGAATATGTGCCGACTGTGAACAGCGAAGCTGCTCTCTATCGAAATAGGTCTATTCGTCTGGAGGTCATCAGATCGAAAGGATACCACTGGTCCGGAGGTACAAGCCTGCGAGCTTGATGTCATAAAGGATACCGATGGTCCGATTATTATCAAATGACGATAAAGACGATAGAGGATCGAACGATGGAGGACCGCGGTAGTTGCGAAATGAGTGGGCATTGATTCGAAGGTGGTTATGGTGCTGGAGCGCTAGAGAACAGCGTAGATAGAAGTATTTGTTAGAAGTGAAGATGAAGGTATAAAGACCTTGGGTTCTTCGAGGGTAGAAAGTCATCATCAAACTTCTCAGCAAGGAGAACAAGCCTTAACAATATACGCATTGAAGAAAGTCTATTCTTTTCATTCAGAATCTTTTAGTGATTTCCACATCCCGAGTGAAGCCCCTAATCTACTTACAAAGCAGTCCCAAATTATGTACGGATACTCTTTGACCGGGTAAACCTGGAGTGACCCTCCCGGTGGTACAGATATCAACCTACATTTTCAAGACAATTGTACGAGATACAGACCCACCGATATATCACCGAACCTACCCATATCAACCTTGAGATCCGGAATGACTACATGCACTGAGACCACCACATCTATACTAGCCAAGCACACCGTCAAGATGCTGCCTTGCTTTACCAATTTTGAACCAAAGATCACTGCACATATACACACCTGCTATATCATACTTACCGCATCGCGCCTGCCGCATCACACATGCCGAGCATACTATTATCAAGATACTGCCTTCGCTTCACCAAATGTGAACCGAATGACCAGGGTGTACGAAGCCAATGATTTTTGACAGCACAGAATTCCACTATCATCCTTCATTGCACTTGAAAAGCCCAAAGAAGAGAATATTACAATGCACCTGCACATCTCACCTCTAAATCCACCTATACAGTCATCTACCATCCACAAGTGCCTCTACCATCGTACCTACCATCAAACATACTACCACACTCCAAAAGCACCTACCAGCGAGTCCATGTATACCATCTCCAATATATTCATCACCTCCATCATCAACATGTCTACCGAGACTCATAAAACCATGTACGATGTGGGAAACTCTCAGAAATCAACTGCATAATGCATTTACACAATACCTTGCCCATCTGATGAACTATGCTCTACAGCTTATTGACACTTTACTTTCAACATGGTGCTGGCCTAGTATATGATACCGATACCACATTCACCACAGTCTATACTGCAATCAATATTACTCATGATACATCGTCACAACAGTGTGGCAAATTCTCTATATCCAACGACTTGATGACTATCACTGCCAAACGTACCAGAGACTTTTAAATTATTCATTCTCCAACCGAGCTCACCACTAAAGCTGGTGGAATCTACCCCATGACTATCACTGCTACAAAGACTACTAGTACATTTACTTCACCTACATCTACTGCATTCACAATTACTGCCTGAATATGGTAACATCGATTTTCTCAATTATACCAAGCAGCCGTGCGACCTTCATGTTTGAAAAATGGCTTCAACAACTAATTCTGTGGAATGCTTGAAATCTGCTACCAGTCCAAGCCTCAATGGAAGGTTATATGCACCAATTCCATTTGACATATATACGAAAGCCGGCACACCTACTACAACATAAACAATCCAATAACCACAATATGCAACAGAAGAAAACATTCAGAGCGAAAACCGCATCATTAGCAGGTTCAAATGACATCTCTTGGAGCAGAGAAAACACATGAACGGACATGCTACCACTGCAGGCTCCCGAGCCAATTCAAAGTCAACTGATTTCACTATAAGCAAACAAAGGCACAACACATCAAATTCAAAATCTACCACATCTCCATATCCAGCATACAGCCGCTTTTACTATAGCCACCATATCTCTCGCAAGTGTGATCATTTCAGTGGCACATATATTATCTGTATCGACTCTTACAAGCAAGAAGGAGGGAAAGAAAGGGAGAGTAAAAGTGTGCAAAGCCACCAAATACAGTTATCTCAGCTATATCTCAAAAGTCTACTGTTACTATGTCAGCCACTGCACTGACATTTACTGTTGCGCTCGAATTTACAAAGGCTTCATGTGGTGACTATATCTCCCGGAAGTCTCCAACAATTTCAGAAATCAAGATCAAGGCACCAATGCCAGGCAACCATACACACTATATATTCATCTGGTCACTACCAAATAACCAAGTCGAAGAATTGAATGGCCACATGCCAGTCATTTCAGGATTCAAAAATTGGACCTTCAAATTGTACCATCAGCCAGCAGTACCGCAAACGAATTATGGCCTCAACATTCTCACCTTAACAATTGCATCGCCGAATGAATGATATTGACAAATACTGTGCAAAGATGATAAACTCACAAATCCCATTGAGTTCATGGGAGAAGCAGTCAAACACTACACAGAACACGGTAGCTACCAAGCGCCATGAAATACAATATACGAGATGCTGAATGCATTAGATACTACTGTGACTCATGCCCGAACCCAATACCGGAGATGGAATTCTTCAAGTATATCGACATGGACTCGCTACACACGCATTCACACACATACATACTAAGCGATGGATTTCGCAGCATATTCATACATACATAAATACATACTATATACATTTACACATACTGGTTGCTGGTAGAGTTGGTCAGAATATGGCTCATCGCTGCACTCGAAAAGAGAGCGGATGATAGCATATCTCATGGCTGCACAGGATGCGAATGAGTCACCCTGATTGTACAGCTGGAGCTGATGCTGGTCTCCCATCACACACAACTGGGCATAGAAATGATAGGCAGGGAGATCAAGTCCACTAGCTTCGAGTGCGGAAAATACAGGCCTTACACATATGGCTCCTGACGCGGATGCCCATACACATACAAACGGTTATCACTGTCACACACCTGTTTCTCTTGACCAACCCCCATCTAGAGACGAGATAATAACATACAATGGCAGATTAAACACTGTACGAAAGACAGTCGCAGCTGCAAAGAAAGTCCCAGAGATTACATCGACTGATGGAGTCACAGAAGCTCAACCAGAGCAAATTCACAAAGTAATGTTTTTGAACTGATATATACTACCCAAGAATTGATTGCAATCAATGATGACCTATGAACTATGTATTGGCCATGTCAAGGTTACGAAAGCATGAAGGGGAAGCTACTATTCTCGAAGAAGCCAAGTTGATTCAAAGAACACAGATCTTTCCAACAATTCACGTGCATGATCTCAAGAACTGTATCACAATGATCCCACTATGATTAAACCGATTGGCCCTGATTTGGGTCATATGGACGAAACGTAACCCTAATAGGTCGACACGCAATATGGGCAGCCAAGTAATAACAGACTAAGAACAAACACACTATTGTGGGACTTATATATCTGTGAACAAATTGATGACTTTTAGACTTTTATAAGCCATGTGAGATGGCTGGAGCATTGACAACCATTGTTACACCTAGCAAGTTCGCAGTGGGGTTACGTACGATCACCTGCGATTTCCCTGATTAGACGTCATCGGCTATCACTCGTCTCGGATGCCAGAGCCAATCTTTTCGGATGGCTAGCAAACAACACCACACCCTCGATAAGCTTTGAGGGCTAGTTGATGGCCACGGTCGCTTCTGCTCCGAATCGCGATAACAAACAAAACAGATGAATGGCATCGGCCAAGAAGCTGACGCTCACCAACAACGAACGGACAGCCGGCAAACAACTGAATGACGCCAGCCAAAAGCGGACGCCAGCAGAAGGCCTAAGAATACGCCGACTCTGACCAGTAAAGCTGCTCTCTATCAAAAGAGGCCTATTCGTCTGGAGGTATCTGAACGAAAGGATACCACTGGTCCGGAGGCACAAGCCCATGTGTCAAGGATTCAGGCTGGGTGTCGAGGGTTCAGGCTCGGGGTTCTAGGGGTTATAAAATCCAAGAGCAGGAAAGCTCAGAGTCGAGAATAGCCTGTAGCTAAAGAAACAAGGCTGTACGCAAGAGACTCGATCCGAAATCACTGAGTGTGAAAGAAGTGAAAGCCGAAGCTAATTGATTGTTTTATACACGAGAGAACGAGTGAAGAAGGAACTTATCCTCCGCCGAACGCCTGCTTATATACAGTGATTCACTCGTTCATAATACATTCGAACTCCTGCTTTCTTTGTACACCGCTTTTGCACGATTCCGTCGTTTTCCTAACTCGAAACTTGATTTCGTTCTCGTCGTGCTTTAGCCTCGTTCGAAACCTGATTTCATTCTCGTCGTGCTTTAGCCTCTGTTCGAAACTTGATTTCGTTCTCGTCGTGCTTTAGCCTCCGTTCGAAACCTGATTTCATTCTCGTCGTGCTTTAGCCTCCGTTCGAAACTTAACCATTTATATTATTCACCGATCGTCACTCCACCACCGATCGTCACTCAGCACAACCGTGACAGTAGCTCCCCCTCTCCAATGCCGAGTACCTACGAGGTTTACGACCCCGGCTTGCCAGGTTGTTCGGTGTGAAAGTCATCGATAGCCTTAAGTCCATCCACGTTGGCCGCGGCTCCCACTGCGCTCGTCGTACCCTCTCCACTTCACAAGATATTGTAATTGCTTTCGAACAGCCTGGAATCGTCCACTCGCTCGACTTCGTACTCCTCTTCTTTCGACTATCACCGGTGGTGGGGTTCTTGCTTTGGTACGGGAGAGGATCTTGAGCGGCTTTCTCCAACCGAGATATCGGTTGGACATTGTGAATGCGTAGCTGATTGGGTAGTTTGATTCGATAGGCCCAGGGACTAATGACCTCGGTGATCTCGTATGGCCCTATGCGTTTCCAGTCGAGTTTCTTGCTTGGTCGGGTTGTTGATATATTTCGTGCGTCCAGCCATACTCTATCGCCGACTTCCAATGGCGTGCCGACCCTTCGGGTCTTGTTGGCCTGTTCAGACTGTACAGCCTGGGCTCTTTTCATTTCCGCCCTGAGTTCGCTGAAAAGTTGCTCCATCCGTTGGGCCATCTGCTGGGCGTTGACTTCACGAATATCGTTAGGATCTTTGATTGGGTGTTGGCCAAAGGTCATTCGTGAAAAGCCGTAGTTGCCAAAAAACGCGGAGCAATTAGTCGTTTCCGAGGTATGATTGTTAGCTGCGAATTCGCCAATGGTAACCACCGGACCCAATCGTCCTGCTGGTAATTAACAAAGTTTCGGAGGTACTGTTCCATTACTGCATTGACTCTTTCAGTTTGACCGTCGGTCTGAGGATGAAATGCGGTTGACAGCCTTCGTTCGATTCCCAATCTTTCGCAGACGTGTTTCCAGAATTCCGAAGCGAATTGCGGCCCTCGATCGGACACTATTGTTTCGGGCAGTCCGTGCAGTCTGAACACTTCTTTAACGTACATTTCTCCCAGCTTCTTTCCATCTACTTTGTCAGTACAGGGTACTAAATGTCGCATCTTCGTTAGGCGATCGACCACTACCCATACTGCGTTGAACCCTTCGCTTTCTGGCAGTCCGACTACGAAGTCCATGCTCAGATCTTTCCATGGTTGCTCCGGTACTTCTAGTGGTCGTAACAAGCCATGAGTTTTTCCGTGGGTTGCCTTGCTCCGTTGGCAGGTGTGGCAGTTTCGTACGTAGCGGTCCACGTCCTTTCTCATCTGGTTCCAGGAATGGTTTCGGCTTAGCAGGTCGTAAGTTTTTGCTCGTCCTGGATGTCCCGCGACCGGAGAATCATGGCATTCCTGAATCCACTTGAGCTTGTCTTCGTCTGTTGGTAGGATTTGTATTTCAGAGATTTCCAGCGACTGGTCCTTATGCGTACATAGCCCTTCGCTACTGTCGTGCGGGCAATGCTGACATACGTTTTTTATCCAGTTCCATAACTCTTCGGGGCTTACGGAGTCGCTGTCCAGGTTGACTGTTTCCGCGAATGCCACGATTAACTTTTTGCGTACTCTCTCGTCGAGGTTTTCCGTTTTTAGCACGATTTGCTGGGTTTTTTCTGCCCCCCCCTTCGGAGGAATGTCTCCTGGCATTCTTGTAAGTGCATCGGGTTTTTGACCTTGCTTTCCTGGCCGGTAAACTATCTTAAATTTAAACCTCGACAGAAATTCGGACCATCTGGTCTGCCTTCGATTTAACAGTTTCGATGTCATGAAGTACTCCAGGTTCTTGTGATCGGTAAGAATCTTAATCGGATGTGCTGAACCTTCGCATTCGGGTCTCCATTGTTCCAGGCTTTTGACTATCGCGCCTAATTCTTGGTCGTAGATTTCGTAATTTTCTTCGGGGCGAGTGTTTTTTGGAGAAGAAGGCCACCGGTGTAGCACTCCTTGGTCGTCGTATTGAGAGAGGACTCCTGCGGATACGTAACTTGAGGCGTCGGTTTCGAGAACTATCTCTTTTTCATAATCGAAGTGGGCTAGCACTGGTGCGGTTGTAAAAGCTTTCTTGAGTTCGGCGAATGCTCTTTTTTGATCGGGTTCCCAGTGAAATGTACTAACTTTTCGTAAGTTTTGTTAGCGGTTGTACCACCTGCTGTAGTTCCGTATGAATCGTCGATAGAAGTTGGCAAAGCCCAAAAAGGCTTGGACTTCTTTAAGATTCTCCGGTGCTTCCCAATTTTCAACGGCTTGACTTTCTCCGGACCCATTCTGATTCCGTTCACTCCGACAATTAACCCTAGGTACTTGACTTCCTCCTGATGGAACTCGCATTTCTCTGCTTTTAGGTAGAGACCAGCTTCCTTAAGTGCGATCATAACTGTTCTGACGTGTTCCTTGTGTTCCCTCAGGTTATCGCTGTAAATAAGGATGTCGTCCAAGAACGCCGTGCAGAAGATATCCAAGAATGGTCGTAACGTATCATTGATGAATTCTTGGAACGACGCCGGTGCGTTGGTAAGTCCAAAGGGCATAACTAGGGATTTGAAAAGTCCATAGCGGGTCCTAAATGCCGTTTTCCACTTATCCCCTTCGGCGATTCTAATCATTTATACGCATCGCGGACGTCTAGCTTGGTGTAATAGCGGGCCTTCGAGAGTCTTAGCAGGGTTTCTTGGATCAATGGTAGGGGGTACCGGTTCTTTATTGTTCCTTCATTTAGGCCTCGGTAATCGACACAGAGTCTTAAGCCTCCTCCCGGCTTTGGAGCGAAGAGTACTGGGCTCCGCAGGGTGATGAGGACGATCGGATAAATCCCTTGGACAAGTTCTTCTCTATCCATTCCTTCAAAACTTGTAGCTCTTCTCGAGATAAGCTGTAAATAGGCCCAAACGTCGGTGTGAAGCCCTCCTGTAACTTAATCTTGTGATTGTAGGGTCGGTGCGGTGGTAGCGTTTCAGCGATACCTTGCTGAACAGGGGTAAAAACTTGTGGTATCCTTGGGATTGACTTCTTCGAGGGATTTTTCTTGTAGATCCTTTATTCCCAAGGCTTTGTTGATTTCGTACAGTGTGATGGTGTAAACCTTGAGTTTCTCCCTTCTGACTCTTCTCACGAAAGATGATACTGCTACTTCGCAGATGTCTAATTTTGGTTTTTCCGGATCTGCTGCTGTTGTTTCCATGTGATTGCCCCATATCCATACGCTCGAATGATGTTGGCAATGCTGTTGACAGTAGCTGCTTTCGAAGCCGATCCTTCGCGCCTGGAATTTAACTGTTACGTCGTGAAGTTGTAACCATGGCAATCCTAGTACTATTGGATAATGTCCTAGTTTTGTGACAAACGCTGGTAGCTGTTCCTGATGTGATCGTATTCCCAAGTTTAATTTGGCCATAGTCGTAATTGTACCTGATTCGATGTGTCTTCCATCAATAACCTCTAACTCTCTTGATTCTCGTAATTCCTTCTCTTTTAACTGATGATGGCGAACAAAATCTTTATCCACAAAAGATATTCCCGTGGCTCCGCAGTCAATTAAAGCATGTGTATCGATTAACCGGTCTCCGATTTTCAGCGAACATTTCACAACAAGATGCTTGCTTTCCATTGTAGAATCCTAATTTCTGCACTACTAATCGAAAACTGCGAAATTCCAAAATGAGGCTTAACAACTGTAGACAAAGGAGATTCGTGCCCAGAGCAATGGCCATCCTTATTGCACTGGCTTAAACTTTTCCCGACTCGACTTCCCTTCCTTTTCCCATTCCTGAATCTGCGTCCATTTCATTTCCTGCTTTCTTAAAAGGTGTTACTTCCACCTGTCCTGACGCTGCTTTAACTTCCTTGGACACGATGGCGCAAAATGCCTGCTATCTCTGCAGTACATACAAAGTCCTCCCTCCCTTCGTCTTTTCCTCTCTTCTGGAGTAATCTTCCTTCCTTTGATTGCGGAGAGTCCATTGGGGCAGGGCCATGATATCCTGCCACGGTCCCTGCGGGTGCTGTCTCCGAGGTTGATGGAGCGGATGTGTTTGATTTCTGGTTTCTTGGATCCTCCACTCCATCGTCCTGACTTTCTCTCAGCGGCTCGGGCGGGATTTGGGAGTCTCTCTTCGAACACATTTTGACGAATTCCGTAAGATCCGACGGATGTCGCAGTGCTGTAGTGAGTCCTTCAGCTCCTCAGATAGGCCTTGTCGTAATACTTCTAACTGGGCTGCTTCGTTCCAATCGACGTCAGGTACCCACCGTTGGAATTCTGCGTAGTATTGGGCAAATTCTCGATCTTTTTGCTTAAGTTTGAGCAGTTCCCGATTCGCTGTGGCCCGTATGTCCTGGTCTCCGAAAGCCAATTGCAATAGGTCCAGCAATTTTCCAGTGACTCTAACTTCAGATCTCTGGTTTCCTGTCGATGTACGGTTGAATTTGATTCAGGGCCACACCTTCTAGTCGATTTGCCTCGTACCTCATTTTGGATTGTTCGCTGAAGAATCGTCCCGGTGCATCCGCAATTTTCATGGCTAGTTGTGCCATCCATCTCGAAGTGCCCTTCCGGTCTGTTCCTGAAAATCGGAGAATTTCACTGCCTTTATGTCCTCTGTTACCGCCACCATTACCACCATTCCGCGCGAGTGCGAGCACTCTTTTGACCTGATCCCGATATTCGTTTCTCTCTTCTCCAATTATTTTCAATTGTTCCTGTCTATCCTCGAGATCCTGCCTTAATACCTCCGTATCTGTTGGCATTCTGTTTTCCAGTCGTTGTTCTAATTTGGTGACTTTAATCTGTAAGTCCCCATGTGTACAGGCGGGCACTCTTGCTTCCAAGTCCTTCACTTTTGTTGTGATAATGCCAGTTCTTGGTCCGTGTTTCTTTGTGTTGTTCGAGATCTTTCCCGGCTTTTAACAACTCGGTGATTCGTTCTTGAGCTGTTCCGATGCTTGCTGCTTGGGTGACGATTTGTTCATTTAGTCGGCTTATTTGATTCTCGACTTGGGATGGGGGTGCCTGTAGTAGTTGACATAAGGTATCCTTCATTGCATTCGCCACTTCCAGGGCTTGTTCTAGGTTCAGTTTGGTGAAATCCACCAATATCTGTCTCCCTATTATATCTTGGCTTATTCTGGAAAGCTCTATGTATCGGGCTTCTGAGGAGCTGCCTTCCATCTTTGCAATTTTCGAACGGTGATTGGTATAGGTATTTGGTGATTCTCCAGCCGAAGGTTTGTCCTACTTCAAGGCAATCGTCACAGATGTGCCTCCAGGTATCGCTTTTCCAATATATCCAGCAGTCGTTGCCACAAGGAATTTCACACCAAATACACTCATTGGGGTTCCAGCACATTAACGCCTGGCTAGGTACCAAGGGAAGAGGGTTTCGAGATCGAGGTCAACAGTAAACAAAGGATACAATAGCGTTCCTCGATGCAATCGAAAAAAGTATCGAATTCCTCTATACCGCAGTTGCAGGTAGGTATTTCGGCCCACTCTTGAATTGCTCCGCAGTTGCAGTGGATGGTTGGGTTTGGATAATCGTGATCTAAATCTCCTTCTTCTTCTAGACAATAAGAAAAATGAATACAGTCGCAGGTCCTTTCGTTCTCGCTCATATATTTAGAAGTGGCACTGATTGCTGAAAATATCTGGATTCGTAGGTCATCGAAAGGTCCACAAACAAGGTAAACAGATGTGTCTCCAGTAGGAATGGATAGCCAATCCGTTTTCGAAGTTGCTTGCTGAAAAAACTTTGCAGGACGTGTTGCAAGTGCGATGACAGTAATAGCAGCCTAAACGGTGAGGATAACGGCACATAAAAACAAGAATATAACCGGTAGAATTGATTTTAGACTAGTTCTTCTGTCAAGGATTCAGGGCTGGGTGTCGAGGGTTCAGGGCTCGGGGTTCTAGGGGTTATAAAATCCAAGAGCAGGAAAGCTCAGAGTCGAGAATAGCCTGTAGCTAAAGAAACAAGGGCTGTACGCAAGAGACTGGATCCGAAATCACTGAGTGTGAAAGAAGTGAATGCCGAAGCTAATTGATTGTTTTATAGACGAGAGAACAAGTGAAGAAAGAACTTATCCTCCGCCGAACACCTGGCTTATATACAGTAATTCACTCGTTCATAATACATTCGAACTCCTGCTTGCTTTGTACACCGCTTTTGCACGATTCCATCGTTTTCCTAACTCGAAACTTGATTTCGTTCTCGTCGTGCTTTAGCCTCTGTTCGAAACCTGATTTCATTCTCGTCGTGCTTTAGCCCCTGTTCGAAACTTGATTCGTTCTCGTCGTGCTTTAGCCTCGTTCGAAACCTGATTTCATTCTCGTCGTGCTTTAGCCTCCGTTCGAACTTAACCATTTATATTATTCACCGATCGTCACTCCACCACCGATCGTCACTCAGCACAACCGTGACACCGTGAGCTTGATGTCATAAAGGATATCGATGGTCTGATTATAATCTAATGACGATGAAGACGATAGAAAATCGAGAGATGCAGGCTGCTGTAGTTGCGAAGAAACGGGCACTGGTTCGAAAGAGGTCCAAAGGCGGTTAAGGTGCTGGAGCTCTAGAGAAAAGCATAGTTAGAAGTATTGGTTGGAAAGAGAAGAAAGAGGTATAAAGACCTCTGAGTTCTTCGAGAGTAGAAAGGCATCATCAACCTTCTCAGCGAGGAGAACTAGCCTTAACAATATATACATTTGAGAAAGCCTATTCGTTTCATTCAGAACCGTTTAGTGATTTCCACATCCCGAGTGAAGCTCCTAATCAATCTTCGAAGCTGTCCCGAATTCAGTACGGATACACTTTGACCGGGTAATCCTCGAGTAACGCTCCAGTGTTACATATATTGTTTGCAAAGAAACGCTTCCAAGGAAGGTATTCTTTCTATCCACATACATCAAGCGACCTTGATGCCATACGACTCCAACTGCCACTGTCGAGTCAACTTCTTCCAGTGCTGGAATCCCATCACTGCTTGCCGAACCAGAACCTCTCAACTTCTTTGATAGCATCGACGCTCTCATAAATGAAGTCGAAGAACCTCTCAAGGATTACTTTTGGGACGCACCTGATACGCCATATCTGTGGAACCTCTACAAGACAGACGTGGCCAGACAAGGAAGAGGTCTAAGTATCGACGATCCAGTCTTCACTGATCATTGGACTAGATACAAAGGCTTGCATGTAGATTGCGAAGATCAGGAAGTGTGTTATTGTGAGCACAACTGCGGAGGAACCCTCACAATGATCAGCAAAGCAGCAGCCGCCATATCGACCATCGTCACAGCCATTTACCATTGGAATTGGTGAATGAATTCGGACGAAATACCACCCCTATGTTGTTACCTATTCCCACGTTGCTGGTACTTGATTCCGTACGCTTCCCACCCTGACTACGAACTGTCAGTATAATTGCAGCAAGAATCCGGAGCTCGATTCCTCTTCTTTCACACCACCCCTGTTGAGCAATGTTACGTCGTCCTATAATGACCGGATCAGACATCAGCATGACCGATGCCTACACTGTGGTTAGAAGGGAAAATGTGTTGATCCTATCCAGCGACAAGGGCAAGCAGGTGACACAATACCTGCCCATCACAAGGAAAGATATTTCGGACTGGGTTTTTCAGCTTGTGGATGGAATCAACAGGGAGCTCGGTCGAATGGACACTCTCATTCAGAAAGCAAGGGGAATAAATTTCGAGAGGCATACGGCCCTCCCAGGATCGGCCCAAGCTTACGCAGGCCTCATGATTGGGCAAAACGAGATACACGATGCGGTATATCTGGGAGTGGACAATATGGAAAAGGCTCAGCTCGAAAAACATTCCGATATAGTTGTCCAATCCCAAGTGTTTGTGGCTAACGTCCAAGCAGCCTTGGCCTAATGAAGGCCCAATCCACCGATGACTACGAAGAGCTGCGGACAGCCCTCAGCGATCAAATCCAACGTTCTGGAAACACCTGGGGAACCCTTTCAACTCTGCTTGAGAACAGGGAATGAGCCCAAGAACGCCGTGCCTCCAATTGCATACCCAATCCCAAGAGCTGGCGAATATTCAGCTCAAAGCCAAAGCAGACGGCAAACGAATGTCCGTGCTGTACGCCAAGTCTCGTCAGGAAGCAAAAATGATACAGAAGGAAGCACAGATAAAGGCAGACAATGCAGAGTGGGAGAGGAAGGCGGCAGAGCGAAGATGAAGAAGGACTTTGAGCGGAAATTCGAAGAATTCACTAGAGCTTTGCAGGCAAAGCTTTAGGATGAGAGAACAAAGAAATCAGTATGCTGACTGGCCCGGTCAGTATTGATACCAAAGGAAGGGGATACCAAGCCTGTTGAGCAGGGATTCCACCTTCGATACACCGTAAGTAATGCCATTGGAATATGGATCAAAGAGGCTCTGACTCCAGAACAGAATGGTCATGGAGACGGCACAGAGGCGTTGGAGGAGACCTCCCAGGGGACTCTGAGTCTTCTAGCTCCAGCTCAAGTAGCTCCAGCTTATCTGATAGCGGAGACAACGTTCACCCACCACTTCCACCACCAGCAGGAACGGATTATAGCGAATCACCTTCGCTACCACCACGAATAGCACCCCAGCCACCAAGAGCTCCTAATCCAAGCAAGAAGCAGAAAATTGAGTGTCCCTACAAGTTTAAAGAAGATCTAACAGATAGGTCGGAATCCTACCGCCATTGGATTACAGGAGTGGATCGCTATCTCAGATACTTCAAGGATGATTATGAAGATGACGACGATAAAATCATCTTCGTGGGAAGTATCCTTCGAGACAATGCATTGGGCTGGTACAACAACCGCGAAAAACAGATTAGAAAGCATTTTCGGGTTGACACATGGTCAGCGTTCACCAGTGCTATGGAAGAACGATTCATTGACCCGGAGGAAGTAACATAATGTCTCGAAAAAATGAAGAAATTGCAGTACAAGAGAGACATCCAGGACTACATCGTAAAGATGGAGGATTTGAACTACCATGTCTGCTTATCAGGGATTGGATGGCGGCAGGCTCTACACAATGGACTCAACAAAGAAATCAAGAATGAAATATTTGTTTCGAACATTACACCAAACGATGATGCAGAATACGAATAACTTCTCAAACATGTTGGCAACGCATATGAAAGACACCTACAAGAAAAGCACCAATACAACGATCACAAACCCAAGGACAAAAAGAACATTATGAGGAAGTGTGATGATGATGGTGAGAAGGGGAATCAAGGAATGAAGAACTTTGAGAAAGGTTCTGACTCCAAGAAACCTCGAACGGAGAAGAAAGGTCCGAAGCCTGTCAATGTAGACCAAGGCGAAGCCCTAAACGGTATTCCGGAATCTTTGCTGGAATCACTAGCCAAGCGCAACGAGTGCAAGTGCTGCGGTTCTTCGGAGCATCGATGGGTATTCTGTAAGAATGCCATCAAGATCTCCTCCAGTAAGAAAAAGATGAAGGACAAGAAACCTAAGGTGGAAACACCAGAAGTAACAGCCTCTTCTTCAAAGGTCAAGCCCAGGAGTCTGGCTGACCGCATTACGAAACCGGCAGCAGCCTCAAGCTCTCGAGTGCTTTACGAGGTTGACTGCGATGATATGGAGATTGACGGATGAAACGAGTTTCTTCTGTCTTTCCTTTGTTCTATGGAATAACGGTCATTCCTATGGGTTTTTTGAGGTACAGATACCTCCGGTTTTGGTTTTTATGGGTACAGATATTCATATTTCTTTTTGGGTTTTCATTTGCGTCTTACCAATGCGGTCATTGGTATTATAGCTTTTTCGATATTCAATATACTTTCTTTTCTCATGATTAAAGAAAGGGTGCCTGAGTATGAGTTCAATACTCGAAATATGCTGGTCATATAGCATCCAAGTGTGACCAGTGACAAACAATTATTATCAAACTTGATTGTACTCATTCGAACCTCATTCACCTATGCATCAATCACAATCATGAGCCATTGCGGCCGGAGCTGTGTCGAAAGGCAGTTCAATATGGTTGTCAACCGAAATATTCGAAAACGCAAGGCTGCGGCCAGCGCACCTCAGCCTGTACCCAAGAAATCCAAACAATTACCACCTGAACCTAAGACGGGTTCAAGACCCACAGTACGCATGATTGCAAGCTTTTGAAACGGAAGAACGTCCCTGTAAGTGTTCTCCTGAATACTGGGTGCGATACACCTATGATGTTGAAGCAGTGGGCCGGTGCACTTGGTGTTCCATTAGTGACTCGAACGGAACCAATGATAGTCGAAACCTTTCATGGCGAAAGAGTAGAAGGAGCGGGTTGGCAGTACACCTTCCTGTCACTCTGCGGTATGAATCCTATTATACCAAAAAAACCTTCGAAATTGGCCCAATGGAGGATTTGTCTAATAACATGTGACCTTACTGGTGGATCGTCAAGCATGGAGCACTCAGTGGAGTTACAGAAGAAGATGATAAGCTCCAGTTTACGTCGAAATACTGCCATCAACATTGTATAGAGGTAGCAGTATCTTCGTTCTCAATCGAATATGACGATTCCATTCTGAAGTTTGAAAGAGACCTGTGATGGATTGGGGTCATTGGTTCAATACATGTCAACACGGCACATGAAATTGAGATCGATTGGGTAGAGCGAATTCCATGGCAATACAGAGACTTCGAAACGTTATACAATGGAGAAACTACCAATGCTCTTCCGCCTCATCGATCCTACGATTATGCCATTGACTTAAAAGATGGAAAACAACCTCCATGGGGTCCCATCTACGCTCTCTCAGAAAAGAAGCTTTCGGTCCTTAAAGAATATCTAAAGGAAATGCTTGATTCTGGAAAGTTCCATCCTAGCAAGTCACTCGCGGGTATACCCATACTATTCGTTCCAAAGCCACACGGAAGAGGCTTACGGTTGTGCATGGATTACAGAGGCCTCAATTGTGTGACGATTATTAACTGATATCCATTGCCACTTATGAACGAACTTGGAGACAGGGTGGCTGCATCGAGGATTTTCACCAAAATTGATTTGCAGGCAGGATACAACCTGATTCGAATTAAAGCGGGTGATAAATGGAAAACAGCATTTCGCATGAGATATGGACATTATGAATACCTAGTTATGCCCTTCGGATTGGCAAACGCGCCAGCTACATTCCAAAATACGAGGAACGAGATCCTGCGAGATCCAATCGATCATGGAGTAGTCGTTTATATAGGTGATATCCTCATCAATACAGAAAATAAAGAAGAGCATGTGCGATTGACTAGAGCAGTCCTTCGTCGATTACAAGACAACAACTTGGCTATAGCACCCGATAAGTGTGAATGGCACCAGAAGCAAGTTGAGTTCCTTGGATATCTCATATTGGGAGAAGGTGTCAGTATGTCCAAAGACGAAATTGATACTATTCTGAAATGGGTTATTCCGGAGTCTGTCAAGGACATCCAATCCTTCCTCCGATTTGCCAACTTCTATCGATGCTTCATCACAGGATTTTCCAAGATATGCCATCCCTTAACGGAGTTAACCGAGGAAACGAACGAAAATATCAATTGGAAAGCAAATCCGCGAAATCAAATAACCTTCGATATACTCAAGATACACTTTACCGAGGTTCCCATAATACGATATATCGAGACTGTTTGGGCCGTGGTGATTGAGACTGACGCAAGCGATTTTGTAATCTGCGCAGTACTCTCCCAAGTCATTGATGGACGATTGCACCCTATAGCCTACCACTCTCGAAAGATGGATAAAGCCGAGATCAACTACAAAATCCATGGCAAAGAGATGTTCGCCATAGTATCCACGTTCAACGAATGAAGACATTATTTCGAAGGTACAGCTCACCCAATCAGTGTCTTCACCGATCACAGGAATCTCGAATACTTTACAACTACGAAGATCTTGAATCGGAGACAAGCCCACCAGGCTCATGAGTTGGCGGAAAATGATTTTAAAATATTCTACCGACCCGGTAGTGCACAAGGGAAACCGGATGTATTATCCAAATGTTTGGAGTACCGCCCTGAAAAAGGGGGAGGTAGAGCCGAAGAAAACCAAAACCTACCTATCCACCGTGTTCTGAGACCCGATCAGTTGGAAACATCTGAAAGAGAAACAGTATAAGTAATGGCAATGAGATTACGAGGCGAACGAATTGCGATTTCTTCTGCAAAGTTGAGAGTGAACCCTGTAGTCAAGTTCAACTCATGGCTGTTAGAAGCAGTGGTCAGGGCTGCTAATGACGATGCTGCATGGCAAGATGAGTACATCCCAGCTATGGAAGGATATCCAAGCCCAGATATCTCGTTCAAAGATGAAGCCCTGCATTTTAATGGCAGACTGAGGATTCCGGACAATCTGCAGTTAAAGAAACAGATATTGGAAGTGGAGCACAATTCGAAGGTGGCTGGACATATGGGGCAGGATAAGACAATCGAGATGGTCCGACGAAATTTCTTTTGGCCAGAAATGGAGAAATTCATCAAAGATTATGTCCGCTCATGCCCTGAGTGCCAAAAGAACAAAGCAGCTCACCACGCTCGCTACGGACTTTTACAACCCCACGAATTAGCATACCGCCCACGGGATTTGATTTCCATGGACTTCATCATCGAATTCCCGGTATCAGACAGATGCTCATCGGTATGGGTAATCGTCGACTGATTCACCAAAATGGCCCACTTCATTCCATTGAAAGATGGTGAGAAGAAGGCTGCAGACCTGGTCAAAATCTTCTTGAAAGAAGTATGGAGATCTCACGGTCTACCATCAAACATAGTGTCAGATCGGGACTCTAGGTTCACCTATTCGTTTTGGTCCTTGTTGGTTGAAGCTCTTGAAATTAGGTTAAAAATGTCTTCGCCATTCCACCCTCAAACGGATGGACAAACAGCAAGAGTCAACCACACGTTGGAATGCTATCTGCGGAATTACTGCAATTACGAGCAGCACAATTGGTCCTAGATATTACCAATGGCAGAGTATGCCTATATTAACTCTCTCACCACCGCTACAGGAATGTGACCGTTCTTCGCAAACTTTGGGTTCGATCCTCGAACGAAATGGCACATCGAAGCAGAAGTGAAGAATCCGGCATACCAGGAACTACGTTCACTGGATGACCAGGCTGAATGCGCTCTGCCGTAAGGGCTTAGAGCAAGCACGGGAGACAATGGGGAAGTACCATTATAGGCGTGCTAAGGAACCTCCGAAGTATTCGGTTGGTGATTTAGTTATGCTAAATGGTAAGAACCTCAAAACTTGAAGACTATCTAGGAAACTAGATGTGAAGCTTCATGGACCCTTCAAGGTCTCGAAGATGCTCTCGCCCACCGCTATTAAGCTTGAGTTACCGAATCGATGGCGTATTCACAATGCATTGCATGTATCACTCATTGAGCCTTATCGACTCGCCACCAACCCTACTAGACCTACACCGGAGCTTGATTCAGCCAGCGAGCAGAATGAGCTTGGTTATGATGTCGACGGCTATGAGTACGAAACGGGTTACGAGGTTGTAGAGGTCATGGGCAGCCAGTACAGCAAGGAACGGAAACGGGTTTTGTATCTGGTCAAGTAGAAGGGGTATCCGGAAGAAGCAGATTGGACTGAAGAACTTTATGCAAACTTCAATGATAAGAGACTGTTGAAGGAGTATCACAGATGGAATCCTCAGGCCGCAAAGGATAACAGGATTAATTGAGTGGTTGAGCTAGTACGTTTTCCCCACAAAGGGTTTTTTACAGCTAGCAAGACACCGGACGAAGGATTTGGTTTTTCAGGGTACAAGGGGTCATGATTTTCAAGATCAAGAGAAAGATGGATTTGGTTTCAAGGGCACACGGGGTCACGGTTTTTCCAGATCATCAAAAGAAAGAAAAAGAAAGCAAGTGTCTTAGATGGACGCAACCTGACTGATCAATTCTGCTTGCTGCCTTATGTCTCATCTGGACGTAAGCAAACTGATTGGTCGATTGTGCTTGCATGTCTCAGAGCAAGTGGTCGAAGCGAAATGGTCTGTGCGGATTCAATATGTCGAGGATTTCGAATAATTCACTTCAGTGCGCTGGATCACGTTTCGCCAAAGGCAATAAAGGGCAGATCAGTATGGAGTATGGTCGTTCAGAGATGAACTCTCTAAGAGAGGGAGTAGTGTTACACCTAGCAAGTTCGCAGCGGGGTCACGTACGATCACCCGCGATTTCTCTGATTAAACATCATCGGCTGTCACTCGTCTCGGATGTCAGAGCCAATCTTTTCGGATGGCTAGCAAACAAACACCCACACCATCAATAAGCTTCGACGACTAGTTAATGGCCGCAGTCGCGTCTGCTCCGAATCGCCGATAACAAACAAAACAGCTGAATGACATGGCCAAGAAGCTGACGCTCGCCCACGACAAACGGATAGCCCGCAACCAACTGAATGATGCCAGCCAAAAGCCGACAACTGCCAAAGGCCTAAGAATACGTGCCGACTCTGAACAGCGAAGCTGCTCTCTATCAAAAGATGCCTATTTGTCTGAAGGTCATCAGATCGAAAGGATACCACTTGTCCGGACGCACAAGCCCGCAAGCTTGATGTCATCAAGGATATCGATGGTCTGATTATAATCCGATGACGATAAAGACGATAGAGGATCGAGAGATGGAGGCTGTGGTAGTTGCGAAGAAACGGGCATTGGTTCGAAGAAGGTCCGAAAGTGGTTAAGGTGCTGGAGCTCTAGAGAAAAGCGTAGTTAGAAGTATTTGTTAGAAAGCAAAGAAAGAGGTATAAAGACCTCTGAGTTCTTCGAGGGTAGAAAGGCATCATCAACCTTCTCAGCGAGGAGAACAAGCCTTAACAATATACGCATTGGAGAAAGCCTATTCTTTTCGTTCTGAATCTTTTAGTGATTTCCATATCCCAAGTGAAGCTCCTAATCTACCTTCGAAGCAGTCCCGAATTCAGTACGGATACTCTTTGACTGGGTAAACCTGGAGTGACGCTCCCGGTGTTACAACCGTGACGTCGCTATCACTGAACAAAATCACTTCATCCAATCGCAAGCAGACTGCAACCTTTACATACACAATGACAGTGATACTCTCCTGTTGCTTTATGTTAATGACATCTGGCCTACGCCCTGGCAGCAGCAACAAGATGCAGAACTGATCAATGCGAAACTGGCAAAGTTCTATAAGATCACTAACCTCGGACTGGCTCGTCAATTCCTCGGCATTGGAATGCAACATAAAAATGGCTCGATTAGCCTCGAACAGAAGATCTTTATCGATTCAATTCTCAAATCATTTCACCTGAGCCAGACGAGGTGGAAGTTGATCTGAGAGAATATGAAGCAATCTACTGCCACAAGGCATCATCACACCCACAAATGCCAGACTTATGAAAGCCCTTACGACCTTAAGCATACATGTACACCACTACTATGGCACTATGAAACGAAACCATCAAAGATCATCAAGCCATCAGCGTCTTTTGATACCTCTACATTAAACAATAGTACTACTGTCTACACTCAACTCTAGAAATGATAACCACCTTGTTAGATACACAAACTCGGATTGAGCCAGCGATAGTACCGACCACTCTGAATTGTGATATCTACAGCAATGACTGCACCAATTGCAACCACCATACTCACACTGTTCTGACCGCACTGATTGCGATGTCCACAATAATACTGCATCACTACCAATCTACTGTGACAACCAGAGCACGTTCATATAATACCAACAAATTCATAAAAGGCTCGGAAGAGCATATTGACATTCACTTCTATAATGGAATAGTCATATATATATACAGATGTTGATGTGGCCGACATCATGGAAATGAAATTATCATTGTTTTGCAGAAACAATATCGTGAACCAAGAGACTGGCAGCGTATGATCCCTTATCTACTACTATACTTACTACTGAAATAGATATCCTATATGCAGTTGCTGCAAACATACCTTACACATACACACATATCAATTGCAAAGCCATATCAGGGCAAGAATGAAATCGAATACACTAACTACCCAACATATACCATTCAACAACTTCACAGGCCAAGTTTACTGGCCTAGTTCAAGTATACTACGACATACAATTAGAATCATGCACCAGTACAAATGCCACTCAGAAATATACACATATATACACTCTGGCAGCATTATCAAATACACCAATACGATGGCACAAAGGCACAAAGACACAAAGGCACAATGGCTCAAAGGCACAATGGCTCAAAGGCACAAAGGCTCAAAGAGAACGAAGATTCAAGGAAATGAAGCCACTAAATCATGAAGGCATAAACAGGAAATGTTCACCAAGTCCATGGGATTGTGGTAATCCACAACTTTAGTAGATTTAATTTAATATTGGCAAAGAAAATCAATTTAAGGTTATAGGTTTACTTCTTTTTCATGATTCACTACTATTCTTATTACTTTTCATTACTGTTCAGAATGACTGCCTTAAAGGCTACGGTTGTACTCTTTCCCTGTCTACTGCAGTAACTATAAGGAGGAGGGTTTTAATGAGACACCGGTGATTCACTTTCTTTACTATTTTGCTCATATGGGTTGTATGGATATGGCCTGGAGAGGCTCATATGATTTTATGTTCAGATATATGGTCTTCCTACGGAGTGTAGAAAGAGGGGGAAGAGTTACTGATATACATAAATAGTCAGCCTTTGTATGGCATATGGATACGGGCTGACAAAGCAGACTGGTGATACGAGCTGACAAGGCTCAGCCGTATCTATATATAGCTGGAGTGTATGCACCTGCTCTATGGAGTACTGTATATATAGGGCCTTTAGGGCCTTGTAGAAAAGTTAATCAAGCAACTAAAGTAACATTGATAGCATATATTTCTACAAGTGATATACTATGATGGATTCCATTTTGAATTTAGTACAGGTATCTTATCAGCATGTTAGAATGACAAAGAGGAATGTTTAAACCACATAATTTCCTCCAGCAACAATTGAAACTGGCAGATTTGGTAATCCCAGCATGATATTCAGCTTTTTGAGTGATAGTGACATGATTAGCCTCATGGATCAGCACGATTCATGTATGTATTACCCTCACAATGACCTCCAGTGAAGCACTGTTTTCCTAGAGCCCTAAAATGGCGAACAAAGGTGACTAATGTGTGTGAATATGTAGTGAAAGATCCTTACTCTTATAATTTCAAATCTATTGCTGTGTGCTTGAGGGTCTTCAATGCTGCTTCCACTCTATCCCCCAACTCCTTTGCCATTTTCTCATTCTCAAGTTTTCCCCGCAACTTCTTCAACTTGTGCTGAGCCTTAATTACATCTGGGTGATTATCCCCAACCTCCTTCTCGCACATCTTCAACGTGAGCTCAAAAGTTTCCATCGCTTTCTTTCTCCAACCGCCTCAAACCACTTTCTCAAATCAAAAATCGCAGTCCATCGATACAAACTAAACACACGAAACAGGAGAGCATTTTCCGCGAAGGCCCTCAAACTCAACCAAAAAAATGTACTCGAAACTCATAGTTTTCTCGATGGTCATATTCCTTCGTAATTGATGTCCGTAAGGCTCCAAACTCCTTTTTGTCGATGAAAATCGCATCATTTTCGAGCCTCCCTAAATTACTACGGTGCCTTGTCCTCTTCACCGTGCTGTGCATACGTGAAACCGATATAGAGGAGGACAGGGGTGATTCAGGTGCGTCGCCGCCCTTTAGCTGTCGGATTCCCGTGACAGCAAATTGGTAAAATTTCAGTGCGGTGCGCCGTTTGAATTCGTGGGAACTGGAGCTGAGGGTCAAGCCGATGTTTGCGAAGGCTTAGTAGAAGATAAAGGTTTGCTGGCTGTTGGAATAGCTTGAGATAGCGAGGCGTTGAACGCGCCGGGCTGGTCTGATGTGTAGTTCGATAACATCTGAGCCCTCGTTAAAAAGCTCTTCCGTAGTTGATGTGTGGCTTGTTGGTGGTCTGTAGTATTGTGGGAGTAACTTCTGGTGGAAGGGATGGGATTGAAGTGTGTGGTACCTGTGGTTCAAGGCCGAAAAGAGTAGTTTCGTGGTCGGTATCGGGGATTCCGCATTCATAGCAGAAGAGATAGCCATTCGTAGTAGTCAGCTATCAGAACTTGCGGTTGTGATTCATATACTCACTGCTGTTAACATTCGGCGAAGCCATATCTTTGGAACCGTTTCTCGTGCGCCGGCGTTGATTCTTCTTGACTTTTCTCTGGGGTGTACACTTTAAATTTCTAATCCCCAATGCTTTTAACTTTCGCTTGTAGTATGCTTCACTGACACAGCATTAGTTAGTAGATAACAACAAGCAGAGTGTGAAAGATTCACAGTGCCCGAAAATTGTCTCGTCCATGCATGATATCCATCGCTTTGAGAAGAGTGTACTGGACGGTGAGGAGTAGGGTTATAATGAGCCGGCGGTGAGCCACCCATTCTTAGGCTCGGGGGATTGGGATAGCAGTATTCATGTGAGCTAAAGCTTAGAATTGGATAGAGATAGGTTGAATAAAGAGGTTTTCTGCGAAAGGGATTGAAACAGTATACGCGGGTGGGAGTCTAAGCTTGGGAGACACGCCAACGTGTGGCTTGGTATCGCTATACGCGACAAGGAAACTAATTCCGGGAGTCCCTTGAATGCTGCAGTTTTAGACTTTGTAAACATTACGGGTTCTTGATGTTAATGAAGAGAAAGGAATAACAACCGTTGGTTCTTCCCAAAACAACCTCCGATTCATCATGCTCTCGAACTGTTAGGTCGATTGTAGAGCCCATTATTAACTAAGTGAGAAATGCTCGCCATATACTTATGATACATGAGATCGGCGTTATTACCAACAGCCCAGTCCGTTCACATCTGTTGATGTTTGGTAGCCCATTGAAGCCACACCACCGGAAGACCGCAAAATATGCCTGCAATGAAGTAGCTGTCAGGGTTAGGGGTTCTCACAGAGCCTTTGATTCCTAGACCGCCGTACTGAACCGAGATCATGCTCATAGCAGATGTCATTTACGACCAAGGCAGACGAAGAAAATAGCATCTAGATCGTAACAAATTCCACTTTGTGGAAATCTTTGAAGCGCTAATCTAATCGGGCAGGTAGTACAAAAGCCGGCATTTCCCGCAGGAAAAGCAACTATTACCATAGCGAACCATTTCACGGTCACAAGATTCGACTCAGAACAATAACAAAGACACATCATCAGCCATCACGGTCTTATCTTCACCTTAGATTAGTTATCTAAGTATCTTTATGAAACCCTTATTATCGAACCTTACGAGCTCCGCCAAAGGACTCTTGTGGATATCCGCGGCTCTGAGTAGTGGGCCTGTTTCGCTCCGGAGAAAACCGGAAGCCCACAACTTTGCATGTTCTAGCCTGGCCGCAGGAATGCGCAGCAGATTTGGTCCGGAGAACTAGACTCCGGATATGTCAGTGATAAGACGTGCATGCATCGTTGTGTGACATTTGTGGGCGCAGCGCAGGTTGGATTTGCGGTCCACCAGAATTTTATCCCATGATCCCACATTTGGACAGTTGTTCTATAGGTTTTCGGCTGCAGCGCCAGCCGGTTGACCATAACGCATGGAAAAAGGCATACATATTCGTATCAGAATTTGGTTGAACATTGGTTTTTACTCTAGGGAAGCCTTGAGGTCTGCCGCCGAGACTTATATATCTTGAGTATATAACCGCCCAATTCACAGCTGTAAAAACACTTGAGCGAAGCCCACAAGGCAGTCTCCTTCAAACCTGGACCATGGCTACAGCAGCACCCCCGAACCTCGCACCGTTCGAAGACGCCATGAACAAAGCCTTACAAAAAATGACTCAGAAAGAGAGGGACGAATTTTCGTCGCTTCACTCCATTGATGAGGTCTATGCCGAAACACACAAAATCCAAACGGAGCAAGGGCAGAAAGGATTGCTACGTAACACGAACAAAATACAGCCATACCTCCTTTGGTTGCAGCAATTTTCGGGAGTTATCGAGGTGTTTGTGCAAGTCAAGCCAGATATCCTTGGCTTAATCTGGGTGAGAATTTGCGGTACCGTTTTATTTGTGCAAATTATTTTGATAATAATTATTGATTGGCTACTCATGTAGGGTCCTATCAAATTATTGCTTCAGGTAAGCATTTCGTTCGTCGATCAAGGAATATTTTATGCTGCCAAGACGAACTAACTGATTTAGATTACGAGCAAATATATCGAAATTTACGACCAAATGTTGGATGTTTTCTCAAAAATCGGGCATTGCCTTCCTCAATTCCAGCGAATTCAACAAATTTTCAATCAGAATATCTACGTCAACAATTTTCTTGCTCTCCTGTACCAGGAAATTATTGAGTTCCACGTCGAGGCATTGCGGTTTTTTAGGGCCAAGGGTAAGTGCGCATTTAAATTTCAGTATATCCACGAGATCGGGCATTTGTAAGCTCGGCCACCGAAATTTTACAGCCCCAATATTGAGATAAAATCGGGACTGGCTTGCGCTAGGGGGTCATAGCGGCGCATTGCAAGAACGCCGGTATAAACCACTGCCAGTATCTTAAACGTCCTAACCTGTTGTCAATTGAATGTATGCAATACTTGTGGACTAATTTCACCGGTGGACCAGGATTTCGCGCCTTTTTCAAGTTACTCTGGCCTGGATTTCAGGAAAGGTTTTCTGTTATACTTGGGAATATTGAAAACCACAAGCTCCTGATTGATAGAGAGATGACATTGACATATATCAAGGATGCATATGAGTCAAGAAATAGAGCACTGTCGGATTTTGAACAAATCCGGGAAGTTCGGGAGAAACAAGACCGGGAGTCACTTGAGCGGTACCTCGATGCGCCGTTGTTCGACGAGGAACTAGAAAAGATAAATAATGAACGGAAAGAGAGAGGCCAAAACACTGGGCAATGGCTTTTCCAGAATCAGAAGTATCAACGGTGGGTGGATATAAACCAGGTGGATGTGGCCAGTCGTATTCTATGGATCTCGGGGATCCCCGGAGCTGGTAAACTTAGTACCTCCTAATCATATAAATTTGATGTTGACGTGTTGTATTGCAGGAAAAACCTATCAATGTGCAGCTCTCATCGAGCACATCAAAGATGTTGCTGTGGACGCTACCCCGCCGGTTGTATTTGCTTTTTTAAGGCATGATACAGCATTTAAACGAACGAGAACTGCAATACTGCATTCCTTCATCTTTCAGCTGTTCCATGAGAATCAAGCTCTACTACCGGTAGTTTTGGCTGCTCATAAGTCTGAACCCCGGAAGCTGCGCACGTCAACAGATTACCTGCGTGGGTTATTGAAAGACATGATACAAAATGTCGACACCGGACTCACGTACATCTTCATCGACGGATTGGACGAATGCGAAGAATCAGAACGGCAACTGATATTAAAAACCGCACTTGAACTGACAAACGATTGTCCCATTCTGAGGTTGGCCATTGGAAGCAGGGAAGAGAAAGACATTTCACGAGTGTTGAAGAATGTTGCACAATCAATACTTGTCAACACGGAAAATAACGCTGATATTTCCTGGTATATAAGTGCGCAGCTGCAGGAGCTGTCACGGGAAATCTCGCCAAGTACACCAATCCCTGGGATAGACAAATCTGTCAGCGCACTACGGGATCCAATTTTGCAGAAGGCAGATGGTCAGATTTTATCCCTCGATTTCTCTTTATCAACTAGCTGACAAGTAGCAGGAATGTTCCTCTATGCGAGGCTAGTTTTGAAGCACCTTCAGCATCAGACAACTTGGGAAGAGCTGGAAGAGGAAGCAAAAAAACTACCAGCAGGACTAGATGAAGCGTACTTATATCCCCTTGGAAGTGATGCCAAGATCGAGATGAATGCTAACTTTATCTCCAGCTATGGCAGGATTTTGAGCCGAATTAGGGAGAAACTACAACCAAATGAGCAGCATCAAGTTCGTAATATAGTTGCTTGGCTTGTTAGCGCCAAACGGCCTATGAAGACACTCGAACTTTTGAACGCACTTATGATCAGAGAAGGCGATCGGAACCTAGAGCAAAAGCGAAGGCTGTATAAAGACATGGTACATCTCTGCGGTCCCTTCATAGAAGAACAAGCAGGGGCCATTGTATTTGTCCATTTTTCTGCTAAAGAGTGAGCTCAGTGAATGAACAACCCCAATGCAGTGTACGATGCTAATCTGTACAAGATATGTCGTTAGATCAGATGATGCGTTGATTCGGATGACCGAAGCTCATAAAGAAGTTGCCTCCACATGTTTAACATATCTTTGTTTCGAGTGCTTCAATGAGGACGCAGACTTCAAATCCTTCATAAAGCTAGGAGAATATGTCTTGCTAGAATACGCTTGCAAACATTGGCTCTACCATGTCGAAAACGCCATGTCAAACGAAGTGGACACGCTCAATGATTTTGTGGTGCTCGTTGAGCAATTTCTAAATCTCAGAACCGCTACAGCTTGTTCTAGAGAAGAGTATAGCCACTTACACCCTTCAATCAAGCTCAGGGTATTACAATTCAAATGGCCTAAAGTATATGAATCCCTAAGAGAAATAACCATTTTCTTGCATCGAAGAACTGCTGTTATTGACAATTCCGGTAATTATCCCCTGGTATTACTATAAATATATTGTCTGATCGATAATTTAGTAGACACTTCGAACCCGCTTCGATTGGAGGCAACACTGCATCGCATCCAGGAAGGATTTGAGAGCTTAGCAATAACATTGTGTGATGTTCATCCAAATTCTCGCTGCTCGGATTTACACAAATTTTATGGTGGACTATTCCGGTGCCTAAACTATTCCTGTGTTCATTTCCACACGGGCTTCGAAACCATTGCTGAACGCAATAAGCATACGCTAAAGCACGAACGCCCATTCAAATGCAGTGAGACTTATTGCGACTTTCACTCTCTCGGATTCCAATATGAACCGGAATTGAAAAACCATTTATCCATACTACATCCCAATAAAAGGAACAATGTCGATCTTGAATCAAGTTTCGAAACACTCGACGAAAAATCTTGCCTGGCAACTCTCACTATTGCGGCCGAAACGGGCGACCTGGGATCATTTCGTGATATATGGCCCATCTACCGAAAGAAGACCTCGATTGTTGATTGGGATGCCCTGACTGATACTGTCGGTAAAAGTGGGTCGGAGGAGCTTCTTTTCTATGTTTATAATCTTGCCTGTAACAGCGGCGCATCTCCTGACAATTTATATCACGTCTGGTATGTGGCAGCAGACAGAGGCCTGGAAGGAACTATAAGGCGGTTAACAGGAGCTGGTCACTGCTATCCCAAGTCCGCACCGCCCAAACCGCGACCCGACGGAGCCGGGGCTTCATATTCCATCTTATACGCTGCGATTCACCGCGGTTCTGAGTCGGTTATCAGTATGTTGCTTGATTGTGGTGCATATGTCAATGAGTATGACCCTAATATTTCAAGCTTCCCTCTCTATATCGCCGTAAATGCAAAAAATGCGATGGTGGTTCTCTTATTGTTAAATAGGGGCGCCGATCTTTCTTTGTTTAGTGGCGGCTACACTGCTTTGCATTTGGCAGCACGCCTGGGCTTACTAGATATCGCCGAAATACTGCTTGACTGTGGGGCCGACGTGAATCACACTGGTCGCGGGGAAGAAAGCGCACTGAGTATAGCCTCAAGAAAGGGACACAAAGATATGGTTATATTCTTGAGAAGCCGTGGTGCAGAAATTAGTCGTAGATACACAGAGAATTCGTTACTGCATGATGCGGTGAGTGAAATCGGTGCTTCAAAAGAGGTCATCACTTTCCTGCTGGACGAAGGCATCGATATCAATTCGAGAGGCACCGTAGGTATAACACCATTGCATCGTGCTATAGAGCATTCGACCGAACACATTGTCGAACATCTTATGTTGTTTGGGGCAAACCCCAGAGCGAGGTCAACACAGGGTCTCACACCACTGGATTACGCATTGGTTCCCAACAAACGATCGAAGTCTGCCTCACGACAACCGAAGACTTCCTCACGGGTTGTCAAAACAATTCAGCGCATCACTGAATTATTGAGTGACCAGGCTAGAGGCAATGCGTTATGGGTTTTGGTGAATATGTGTGCATGTGTCAAAGTTTACCGTGGTATTTATGCTCAGGTATTTATTGATCGAGGGGCGGACCCACACGCAACGTATACCGACGGAAAACCCCTACTCTTCGCCGAATTCGATGCCATCACCGTAAGTACTATGGAATTTGTTATTAGTTTGGGGGTTAGTGTAAAAGTAGTGGATACAAACAACAACACCATATTCCATCATATCGCGGACGAGTTTGAACGCAATACTGCCAACATGGACGTGGAGGAAAAGAAAAGCAAGGGAGGAACTTTGTCTCAGGCAGTTAGAGTTCTCGTTGACGCTGGGGCTGACTTAGGCGCGATAAACAACCGCTCAGAGATAGCAGAACATGTTTTACGAGCTCAAGGAATCGCGATTCAGAAGCGCAAAGCTAACCGGTAGAAGAAACTGATTGAATTGTGCGAGTCGGGGATAGTTAAGCATGCATGTACGGCGGGGGTGTGTGTAGAAGAATTAGTTATCTGAACATGGTTGTAGCGTTTTCTTCATTTCTGGATTTTCGGATGAGGGATGATTCGGCTTTTAATTTTACTGGGACATGTTTTGCTCTTAAATTTCGTGAGGGATTTTTTTTTGGTGTACTCATTTCGACTGCAGCATATGTCACAATCGAGCACTCGATCGAATGTATCACTGGCCTTCCTGCTTTATGGGAGGAACCGTGTCTATGTACAATGTAGTGTATAGGCGAGAGAGAGAGAGAGCCTCGAGACTATCTACACTGTGTGTGGGAGCAGCAGGCAGTCACAAAGTGCAAGTACATCTTTGTACGCAACAGGCCTAGTTTCGAAGTCGCATCTAAAACGAGTAATTTCATTGTTAGATCAATGGTAAATCTCTTGAGCCTAGACAGAAGTGCAGCCACGTGCCTAGCGTTGAGTAAATCGACAACAGCACACTGACTACGCGGACACAAATTATTATGAGTAAGCGTAGCCGAATGGGGACGGGACAACATTGATCACTTAGGATGAGGCATCTACATGCACTACGCCGAATCTAGAGACGTTGAGTTGAAATGTGGAAAGGTTCACACTAACAAAACTGAGTAACGTCCACCAATTGGTCAACCATCCTTTGCAACCCACATGAACTCCACTCACTTTCCGCTTTTTGTTCAACTCTTCACCACCACCACACATGCTGCCACCAGTCACTTTACGTTCCTAGGAACACAACAACAGTACCCCCTACGTCATGCGCATCACATTATCATCTACCGGGGTATTGTACTCTCCGTATCACGCTCTTCTACTCGTGTCCTCGATATATACAACGCCTACATGAAATGACGAATACGCCACCATCTCCACGTACGCTATTGGCCGCCGAGGACTCCTTGAGCTGAGATACGATGTAAGTTCCAAGATACCATCTGGTTCCCTCCCATCCTCTCAAATCGTAGAAATTTGACAAGCTCCGCGTACCTCTTCTACCATCACTTCCTCCGCCACCACCTCCTCCGCCGCCACACGCCTACCGCCCTTGCTCCATCCCTGCCGGAAAAGTGTGCAACCTATGGTATCACGGCTACCAAGACAATACTACTCTCCTCGAACGGTGGCATTGCGCGTATTGTAAGGGTACATATTGTATTTGACGCGAATTTTGGGCTAATAGGTGGAATCAGGTGATAAAAGCTACGCGGTTGAGGGATTGAGTGTAGTTTATAAACACTTGGAGAAGAAACATGGGTTGGAGAGGGAGATGCTTTGGATGGGGCAGGGAATTGCTTGTACTTTCAGTAGCAAACATCAGGGAAATTTACTGGCTTCTTGTGCTTGGTGGGAGGGGAACATTTAATGGTATTGAGAAGCGTGAGCCGTTAAACCAGATACGTGTTCAGGTGATTTCCGATAACTTCATGTATACTCGACTCGCTTGGTAAATTCTCGCATCATGATCTCTCACTCAGACGCTGTCGTTCTGACTTGCTACATATGTACAAGGGTCTGATACAGCTGGCTGTAACCGGGGCTGATGCCTCCTGTATATATCTCGAGACTCTCTCCTTCTCACTCCCTTCTCTCTGTATCTTAATCTATACACACGGTTCTCCCCATATTTCAACATGACTGTTACATGGGGCATCCGGCAGGGCATAGGACACGCTACTCCCTTGTATATACCCCTGGGTCTTTCTCCTTCTCCCTCTCTTCTCTCTGTACCTTAATCTATACACATGGTTCTCCCCATACAGTAATAGACTGTCTGTACTTGAAGTCTTGTAGTGGTGTGTAAAAAGTCATGAGTGAAGACGCCGTACAAATGTTATCACGCACTCAACCATATGCAATATGAATACTCCCTTCCCAGCTCCAGGCACGGCATCTGCAAATTTTTTTTCTCGTGCTCTGTTACATGGGATATCCCTAGCTGAATTGCCTGTATCTGAGTAGAAATTGACTTGAACTATACTGACGGTGCGTACAGAATCGGACGTAATATGCGCAAGTGAACCTATTTGTATGGATAAACAGAATGTTTTGGAAAGCACATCTCCGACCAGGATACAGTGGAGTGCAATAATCGAAACTTCCCATATGCCCAGAAAATGCAGAAACACATCCGCACTATTGGTAGTTTGGGAAGGTCTCTTGTTATCCCACTGCACCAAAGTTAATACCCTGCGATGATCGGCAATTCGGCATTCTCTCATATCTCGCTGGTGTAGTAGGAGAAGCATATGAAAAGTGGCGTTTTCGTGGATGTGAGGGGCTTGTGAAATACTAAGAGATTGTGTAGTTGTATAGTAGAAACATAGATTTACATGCTAAAAATATGAGATCGCTTATTTGATTTGTCAGAGTAATGCAGCGGGACCGCAAGGCTCGCTTAGCTATATAATATAGCTATGGCTCTTTACTTTTCATCTTAATGTGAATCTGAGAAAGATGAGCTGAACGATGAGAAAATTAATCCTCACAATCCAATTTTTCTCGAAGAGAACAGCAACACTTTTTAATGAACTATGGTAACCGTCCAGAGGCTAAAAAAGGAATGATTGTGGTGTCTTATTCCTCGTTTTGTTACTTTGATACGAAGATAAATGATTATATTAGAGAGAGAGAGAGAGAGAGAGATTCTCCAGTCTACGAACGTACATATCCATGTAATATTCTATAACTATCTATGACGGCTAGTCACACACAATGTAGGTCAGGGTTTTTCCATATGCATATCATTTTGCAGTAACACGCACTGTTACTGTATGGGGAGAACCGTGTGTATAGACTAAGGCACAGAGAGAAGAGAAGGAGAGACTCGAGATATATACAGGAGGCATTAGCCCCGGTTACAGCCAGCTGTATCAGACCCTTGTACATATGTAACACGCGCATCAGTGACAAATTCGAGTGAGATTATATGAGTAAACATTATTGCGACAAACACATTTCTGGCGTTCCGGTAGGCTATGCAGGCTGACAATGCATTTAAACAGTAATTATGAGATAGTAGTTATGTTTTCGGGGATGTCGTAACATAATACAGAGATCAGGAGCAAATGTCAATGTTGTCGGTTACGACGATAGTGCCAACCATTTGCTATACTAGTGATTAATGTGATATCGACGACCTTGAGTAACACCTAGGAAAAGACAGTTTAGTAATGGTTCACTACGTGTTCGGGGAAGGTGGACTTTTTCAGGAGGTTCATCGGTAGCTTCAAAGTAGCGATGATTTCGGAAATACAGCACAACCGCACGACCTTCCCGTTCGTGCCAACAAAGTTGCAGTTGGGACAACTATTCCCTCTGAACGGTTTTGAAGTGCCAAATTGACCATTACCCGTCGGAGAGTCCTTTTAATGGCCATCAAGTTATTGCTGGCAAATCCACATTTTCGATGGGGGGGGTGACAGGGGTATTTACAATGCAATGAACAGCTAGCATTTACTTTACTGTGTGTGGGAGGGAGAAATGGTGCCTAGCGGGTATTGGTGGAGTATGGAGAGGTTATTCTTCAAATTCTTCGGGATGGATGGAGTAGTCTTGGGAAATCAAAATTGGTCGTTGTAACGATATGTAATAGTACTCTCACTTCATGGGGTCTTTGTGTAAGAAATACAATTTCGGAGGCATAAGCCACACCACAAATATCGGGACTTTAATCCAGCTCGATCTGCCTCATAATGAGTGGCGCTCTCTCTTTTTATTTGTCATACACCCTCGGTGGCGCAGTATAGTCTCTAGCATATTGCGATATTGTCGATACTGTGAGTTCCACGTTTATTCAGAGCAGTCTCAATCTTAGACTCAACTAGATGTGTTTACCTGAAATAAACGACCAAGCTTCGTCTGGTGATGGAAAACCTGCGGACCATCTAATTTACTCTATCTCGCGTCAACTCGTGCCTACCAATCTATTACAGCGACGCAAATATCACTCGCGTTTTGAGATAGGAAAGAGCTGGTTAATGAAGATGACTCTTAGTAATCGAGAAAGTTAGGCAGTGGCGAGAAAGTAAGTACAAAAGCACCCGTTATCACGGTTGAGAAAGCTAACAGCACTAGCCACCTGCATGTATCTTTCACTGGTAACGTGGTAGAGAAGTACGTACTTCAATAGTCCCTGGGAAACTCAGTTCACCCACGGTTACCATGGTATCTAGCCGATCACCAGGGATGTGTAGTAAACTACGACGGGTATGCCGGGTAGAAAACTGAGACACAGAGTGAGCCACACTTCCGGGGATCCATTTTAATTAATCATAGTATCGGGGTCCGTGTGAGAACGCTGGAGGCAGTCAGAGGAGTGGGAGCAATGCAGTAGGAGCAACGGATCCTACAGTAGCAGAAGAACAATAGCCAGATAGCAGGCAGGGCGCAAGCAGGAAGAGCAGCGGAAGAGTAGCGGGAGAGCAGAAGGTGTAGTGTAAGCAGCAGGTGTGGCAACAAAAATCACTCGCCATGACGATATTGATGCTGGCGGTGATGGCAGGTGACTGTAGCCTATCCGTGGCCGATAACCATGGCTCGGGACCGGAATCACCCGGTACACCTCGGGTTTTGTTTCGAAACTAAGAGGACTAGAGTTAGGGACAACGGAGTTTGCCGGTTTTTGCACGCCCCGATAGTACCGATACACTCTGGCAGTTCTGGCCCGATAGGTAGCTGGCAACATTCGGGACTTCTTATAAACCACCCCCCTCCCCAACAATTCTCGCGGTGGGGATGCGAGAGATAATCCATTCTACGCTACTTAAGTACTTAAGTAGGCATACAGTAAAGCACACGACCTTCTGACACAAAGTTATGAAAACGATAGACGATATTGATATCGATTCCGCCGACACCACACATTCCCACCATCACTGCATGTTCCACATATGCCCCCTTGAGACAACACTTTAGAGTAAGCAATATTAATGTCGTGGTAGAAAGTGTGAGTTGGATAGTGGATTGCATAATCCGTTGGTTTACCATCTGGTGAACTTGTAAATGCTTGATCCTTACAGCATTACACGGTCATAATATAGTCACTCATCGCACACATCATCACTCGACAGTCGACAGAAATTTGTGTTGCGATATGGAAGGGGAGAACCGTGTGTATAGACTAAGATACAGTGTGAAGAAATAGAGAGAAGAGAGAGATAAGGAGAAAGACTCGAGATATATACAGAGAGAATCCACAGAATCTTCTAAAATGCATTTGTCACTCTTCCCACCGAATAAGCAACAATTTGAAGTTTCAAAATTTGTTTAGCAGTTTGAAACGACAGAATGAAATATTAAACTGGCTATGATTATTAGCAGTCACGTATTTGTATCAAGATGTGGTATTGCGCTTCGCGATCGAATGTCACCGTACAACGCTCAGCGTCTAATAACAGGTAAGGCAATGAAAAGTCGTGCGTCACGATCCAAAGTAATCCATGACTTCTCTTTTGCATGACGACGAGCTTTAAATGATGGGCGTGATTGTCAGTACCCTTTGGTCATGGTTAGACTATGCGGTAGCACTGTGGCGACGATCGGAGACGGTGTGTGATATTTCACGAATCTGCTGGGGCTTAGTTGGGTACTGTTGTTGCTTGGTTAACCGTATTTCCTTCCTACGCCCATTCTCCGACCGGATACACGCACAATCTGACCGCTTGTCTCATATCAGAGATTTCTGGAAGAAGTTTAATATGTTTTTCTATGTTTTATCGCTACTGCTTTGGTTTCTGCTAAATGTTTTCGACACGATGGATCTAAAGTTTTCAAACGTGCCGCACTTGCAAGTCCAAAAAGAAAAGGAGTGGGGATTTGGCCAAGTCTTGCCGATGATGATGTTGCTACAAGTCCCGATAGGAATGCTAGAGGAATTTTGGAAATTAGTAACAAATCTCTTGGCTCGATAGTAACCGTCTCGTACTGAAATTATATCCCAGATCATCGTAACCAAGTCTTTTTAAGGTTGTATGAGAACATTCTTATACTGATATCGTGGAAGTGGATGCGAGTATACGACGTGCATGAGGGATGAATTGGAATATAATGAGTAATAGCTGCGGTATAAAGAGTTAAATATAAAATAAACTCATGTAAAACTTATATACCCATATCCACGTCGGCTGAACTAACATAAAAGCACACAAAGTGAAATACTGCATCTTATCCGAGCTGCAATGGGAGTTTCTACGGCAAGAAAGGTCTGTGATATTGCGGCGCCTTTTTCCACGGGGTGAAACTGCCAGTGATGTGTCCATATACTGCTAGCTTCGCTCGTTGAACCATCTATTTAACCCGGCCTAGAATTGCTGACTTCCTGCGGTTTACATTTATCGACTATCGGAAGTGAAGAGCACAATGCTCCTTTCAGCTTTCAACCGACCCGGCATCAATTCATGGCTATTTATTCTTGCGGAGATGTGGTGCGAAGTTCACCGTTTCTAGTGAATCTTACGCCGCGCCCGAATCACCTTGGTGGACGGGGAGAAGGAGAAAGGGAGATGCGACTTGGAAGCGGCTTAGGCCGTGGAAGCATCAAGGATTAGGATATCTTTCATGGCCGCAAGCGGCCGAAAACAATATGATTACAAACAAACAAACCTGAATGACCTTTGGTGACAAGTATTGTACTAATACATTGTTTACCGCGATGATATAAAGCGAATTAAGCATTAGCACTTCGAGTTATCTTTGTTAATTCAATATGCCATGTGAAGAATCGAAACTTTCATGTTTAGGAAAGTTCCTCCCCACTCTGGATCATCCCATAGGGCATTGTCTGGGTTCCAATCCTTGAATTTGTTGTAGCACGTCGGTGAAAGACTAGAAAAGAACATATATTACTAATGACTGTTGATTTATGTTACCACAGAATTTTCGACCCATAAGCGTTGGAACAAAAAATGAGATGGTGTACACTACTGCCTTAATTTTGTTCTAATATCCCTAGAACGTCGTTCAAGACAAGAGATACATTCTATGTGTGTCGAACCGCAGACTCAAGTCTCTTTAGCTCCAGAACAGTGCAGGATTAACAGGGTTTTCCGATGTTGCTCGATTTTGGCAAAACAAATTTCAGAGGGTATTATGCAACAAAATGTGATGACTTTAGTTTGCTCAAAGGCTGATACTGCTAGTCCACTAGAGCCCTAGTTTTCAGCTTGTAATGATCTAGATTACTTCTTTTCTATAGAATCATTGGCTCGAATAGCTTCTATGTTATTAGCTAGGGATTTTTTCTCTGGTTTTTATGCGGTAGCACTACAGAAGGCTGCATCATGCACAGCCAAATTTCACAGTGCGGGGCTTGTGCGCCCTATCGCACAAAAATCGCCGTGGACCCAATTTCTGACGCTTATGCTTGACTCTCCGACAGTATCCTAACGACAACTGCTACAAAGAGTACCAACAAACATGAACAGGTAGCAATATCATCTTGATGCTAGTATTGGTTCTGCCGTAACTGCTAACTATGGGTAGTCATACTTCACAGGTAGATCCATGGCGACGGGCTCGGGAACGGTATCTCGAATCCCAAGGGCGATTTTTAGAGGATCTCACAGACAAGGAACGATTACTGTTTGAGGCCGCATCATTGGAGAACATGTTCTACTCGACTAGCGTCGCACAGAATGAACATGCTGAAAATAGCACTCTTCGAAACGCCATGACATCGTTACAGCCGTTCTGCGACACGATATCTCAGTTTGGCAGTGCGATGGATGTCTACTCAAATATCGCACCTTCCATCTTGTGTCCTATATGGGGCAGTGTGCGTGTGCTTCTACATGTAGGTGAAATACGAGTCGCCCACATGCACAAGTTCAACGAACCTGACATCTGAAAAATAAAAGATCGCCGAGGACTACACAAATACTTCGAAAGACTCGTCAATATGCTTGCTCAGATAGGCGATACGCTACCACGATTTCGGGAGTACGAGAATTTGTTTCCGTCGTCGCTCAGGCTCTGTCTGTACATTTCCGATGCCTATCTCGATATCATTAAATTTTGCGAAAGTGCCAAGACAATTTTCAAGAAACTAATGAAGCAAATGGTAAGTCCTCTATCCCGGTACCCTAGCACGCGCTTATGAAAATAGTTGCATGTATTCCAGTTAATGTGCCTGCCATTCGGGTGGCATGGAGACCATTCAATAAGCAATTTGCCGAAGTTCTGGAAAGCTTTCGCCGCCACAGGGAGCTGGTGGACAGAGAAGCATCAGTTAACCATATGTGGATGGTTAAAACCAATGTTGAAGTGGCAGAGCGCATTCAAAGAGGCGAGTTCTAATTCCGTCTCTGGCAATCAGTTTAGATTCGAGACTCACGAATAGTAGACTCTGAGCGGCAGCGTCTCTTAGACAAGCTCTCCACCGTTGATTATCGACGAAGATATAGAAATAACCGCACTAAGTGCCACAAAGGGACCGGCAAATGGTTGATCGAATCGTCTCAGTTCAGATCTTGGTTTCAGCAGGACAAATCTTATGCTCTTTGGTGTTATGGTATTCGTATGTTCCAGATTTAAATATTCCGGATGCAGATAATTTAAAATATCCCATACTGACAGGGTATTCCGGGTTACAGCTGGTTGCGGAAAGATGACAGCAATGTCGGTCAAACTTTCTTTCCCCCTACCAATTTTTCCAACTTCAAACTGATCCACAACAGGTCTGGCGTTCTCGACTATCTATTCTCGACTGTCACCGATCCTAAGAGTGCTGTGATATATTATTATTGCGATTATCAAGAGCCCAAGAGTCTTGAAGCTTCATTTATACTCGGGAGCTTGACAAAACAAATTCTAACCAGGCATGACATACCGGCAGAGATAAACTTGAAGTTGCGTGACTATAACCTGAGTCAACTGGATAGTCAAGACATGGCTGAAATTCTGCTCATTGCTCTCAAGGGATTTTCTGATATTTACATCATTATTGATGCTCTGAATGAATGTGCGACAAATGACTGCGATGAAGTTTTGGGTGTAATGTCGTCAATAATGAAAATCGGAGATGGCACTTTCAAAATCTTCCTCTTCAGTCAAGACCACAACCAAATTCGACAGGCATTCAACCGCTTTGATGTGTTTGAGTCTTCTGAAGCCATACGTGTCACGGAAGAGAGCATCAATTCCGACATAGCTGTTGTCGTCAGAGAGACAGTAGAAGGGAAGGTAAAAAGCGGTGAACTTCGAGTTCGGGACGAAATTCTAGTACAGGAAATCATTAAATGCCTATTGGAGGGTGCCGGGGGAATGTATATCATTACCTGAGTCGGCCTGACTCAACTTGTTGGTGTTGTGGTAGCTGATTCGAGTGACTAGGTTCCTATGGGTATCATTTCAGCTGAATGATATTCTGCAAGCAATATCAGAGGAGGATATACGAGCAGTTCTTTGAAGTCTTCCTAAATCACTTGAAGAAACCTACGAACGTATCTTGAAGAGGATCATTAGCTCTGGTGATGTTCAAGTTGAAACAAGCCAAAAGATCTTCAAATGGATCACATGTGCCAAAAGGCAGTTGACGATCGACGAACTGTTGTAAGGTATTTCTGTTAAAACAACAGACCGGAATTGGCCGTAATCGCGGATCCCACTGGATGATGACCGAATTATCTATGGGTGTTTAAATCTAGTTGTTCAAGAAGATGATCAAACCCTCCGTCTGGCACACAACACTGTTGGACAGTATCTTAAATCGCTCGTTGACGCGAATGGGTCCTCGGTACGGTCGTTTGGGTTTACTCTATCTCACGCTAGTTAATCAGGAGGTTGGAGAAATTTGTGTCGCCTACTTGACCTTTGGAGATTTTGAGTCCCAACTCGTTCGACGTGATGGAAGCATGCAAATCTTGGAAGCTGCCATCCGGGAAAACCGTTTGTTTGGCCGTCACACAGTTCCTGGTCGTATGTACCGTTACGCTCACGGAAACAACACCATACCACAGCCTCCAGAAGAAATCAACTATATCCACCATCTAGGCATAAGCAACTTCCAACTGACGCTAGCTAAATACAAGTTATTCGGTTATGTCCAGGAAAACTGGTTCTGGCATGCGTCGGAGTTTACTCCACAAACTACAACTGATTGGAAGGCATTCGAACACTTGGTTTTAAGGAAGAAATTAATGGTAAAATTCAAGCCATGGATAGATGGATACCCGAGTCCGGACCGCCCGGCGAACCTATGTCACCATTCCATGTTTCTCTGGGCAGCTCACAACGCTCTCCCTTCGTTCTTGTTACCGATTTATCAATTGCCGGTAACTGGACGTATGGAGTTTCTCAACTCATATACTCATGAGGCGGCAAAACACCCACGTAATGTGTTCCTAACGAAGGCTTTTGCAAATCCCAAAATCTTTGAACTGTTCTACGGCGCCCTCTCTAAAACTGAATTTTCGAGTTTCCTGAGATATAACCTCACCAATGTCTACGAATATGAATCTTCGCAGGTGCTGTCATCATGTGAGGCTGCAATCTATGTGTTGCACCGAGCAGCCGATTCAGCAGACCACGAGCTGGTAGAACTATTATTGACACATGGTGTTGATCCGAATGTAGAAAGAGAAGGAATGACTGCACTACATCGAGTAGCGCATGCCCAATTAATTCCTTGGGTGATCACTCGCGATCGAGAATTCAGGAAAAATAGCTCATTCATTGCGCGGACCTTGTTGTCGCATGGTGTCAATATTGACGCCAAGGATAATAATCGCACCCCAGCAGATATAGCAAGGCAGACGCAAAACGACCATATTGTGGCGATACTGCGTGAGTATGAAGCAAAGCTATTGAATAATCCCATCCCTATCTATCTCGACATGACGGACTTCGATCCCTTATACTATTACCCCCAAGTTAATTCACATTGACCGAGAGAGATAATCTACGCTTTCCGTTTTCGACCTTGTACCTCTGATTTTTTATCAATACAAACCCTTTAACAATCCTTTATCTGTTCATTTGATGTTCGATACAAACAGCTGGTTTCACGTTGGGCAAAACTTGCAGCGGTGCTCCTACTAACCCTCCAACATTTTTTCGTCCCCGCCCCGGATGGAACGTCTGAACCGCACGCCGAAAGACCTCTATCTGAATGGCCGAGAGGCGATCAGTTGTATGTTAGGACAGGGTTAAGATTTTCAGACAGGATGTTGACATTTGGCATGGGCGGTTGTGTTTGGAGTATGATACTTTTCATGGTCTGGTGGGGTACATTTCATATAAGTACATGTGGATTTTCACATTACTTTTGTATTTGTTGTGCTTACAAAATTGGTGGTGGTATATAACTGAATGTTTGTTGCAAGTTTAATTTGTTAAGGATGGACATAAGCGAAGAGTGGCGTTGGCAGTGCGTTTTAGAACTTTATTTATCCCGTACTCGCTCACTTTGGGTATAAGAAAGACATTCCATGGCACACTACTTGCCAAGACAGTGGAAGAAGCAAAGCTAGTGTAATACACGAGGAAAAGAAATTGAAGTTTGGAGTAGGTTGCAACGTTGGTCACAAACTCGACATATGGCGTTGATAACAGGTTGTAAAGTATTGAGCAGTCATGCTTTTTACATTGTACATGTTCCGACCCCGTTGTCAAGTAATTTATTTTGTCAAGAGGCCGGCCTACTATACTTACAAAGAGGCACGCTTCGTAACCAGGTCAACTTATTTGGCAGGCAGGCCCGATCCAGTGGCCAAGTAGAGAACTTGATGACAGGGCCACCTCTTAAGCTAAGCCAGTTATAAAGTTCCACACTTTCTATTCAGCTGAAGTAGGGTTCTTGCTCTAGCGATAAAGTGGAAGTTCCTGAGTCTTGTATATAGAGAAGGTGCAAGTTGGTTAGCCCAACCTTAGATACTGGTCGGCGAGTAGGCTCCTCATGGTGGGGAAGGTAGGGCCAATGGGGAAAAGCTTGTAAAGCTGACTTGAGCAGGTTCATCAGTTTAGATGTAAGCTTGATCTTTGGGGCTTAGAGACTCGGGCTAGCAATGTTACGATCCAGGGGATACTTGTATTATGCGGCATTCGTGCCAGCCAGAGTACTAGTTGCCGTTCGCTCAATGCCTCAGCCGCATAAGCTCTTATTTATCTTACCTCCAACGCTACGGCTGTTCCCGGCGCATGTTCGGCTCGGCGGTGCAACCCGAGTACCAAATAGCAACATGCACCCATGTTCATAACCCCATGCCTTCTGTCACCTTAGAGCTCTTAGCTTCAATTGCCCTGCAGACACTCGTGGCCAGAATTTAAATGTCCATTATTGAATGCTTGCCCAAGGACTTTAGAACAGTTTTATCTCGAAATCCGTAAAACAATGCAGCTCAAACGAGTCGAGGCAAAATTACTGATTTCTAGTCGCACCACCAGCTAGCTAGACCACGGCGTTCTCCTAGTCAAGATCCAGCGTGTGGTAGTACAATAATTAACAAGATAACAAATGCATGCTGAGCTCCTTCGCAGAAAACATGATCAGCCGCACAGCTGCAGTTGTGGTACACCAATATAAGTTCCAACATCCCATCCTCAATTTCATATCTCCATTCAACATTCCATTCTTTATTCCAGCTCTTCAGCCAACATGTCATTCCTTACACTACTCACCCTCCTCTCCTTCCACACCATGTCTCTTGCCCTCCCACAAACGACCGAAGCCCCTGTCTGCTTCTTTTGCGGGTCCGTAGGCACCTCCTCAGTCGAACCCTTATCCTCCCTCTACAGCAAATACGCCACCGTCTCCGGCTTCGACGATTTCACCTCCCAGCTCGATAACAAACTCCTGAAATTCATCATGACGCAAACCTATATCTCCGACATCTCGAGTTTCACCGCAACCGACAACCTCGAGGCTGCCACTACAAACCCTAGCATCTCATCGTTTACGAAAGCGCTCGTCAGTGAAGTGACAAAATTTGCTGCTACCGAAACGTATTTACCCCAAAACGATAGGGATAGGATGGCGAGTGAATTTGCGAGCTTTCTGGAGGTAGAGAGTGGGGGTGCGACTCCGACGGAAACGATTTTAAGGCCATCGGCAACTGTGCAAAGACCGTCGTCGCCAACGGTGCAAAAGGTTACTGGAGTTACCCCATTGGTGGCTACGCAGACGGTGAAGGAAACGGTTGGTCCATTGGTTACGGGGAATTTGGCTAAGGGCAATGCGGCGCTGTCAAGGGCGGGTATGTTGTCGGTTTCGGGGATGGTGGTTGGGATGGTGGTGGCTATGGCGGTTGTGCTTTGAGTTGGTTGGTTAATATTATTATCGTTGGTGGTACTGCTGTAATGTTTGTATGTATTGTGTGTGAATGATTGATCCTTCATTATATGAAGTCGTATTTGTAGGTGAGTCGTGCGCTCTTTGGCTTCGCTATTAGACTTCTATTAAGGGGCGAAAGCTGTCCGTCCGCCCACCGGCCTCTGAAGACCCCTAGTCATCAAATAGTTTTGGGTATGAGGGCACCAGTTCAGCACGACATACGCACCCGGTACCCACGGAGGGTAAGGGTCACGGATTAACCTTAAATTGAGACTTATTTCGGTTAGCACAAGGTCTGGAGAACTCTCTAATCGCCAAACAATCAATTAGTTGAGAAAGGTGCAATGAAAATGCGATTGGCATGGTCTGTGGGTATGTACTCATTGAATGTTCCTGTCTCCAGACACCTCATTTTAAGCACCCTTGGTGATACATCAATTTACAATGACTAATGATCAAAATTGCCATGACTTCACATCAAAGTTGAAATGACTACAAAACCAAACCCAAGTACCAGAGGAAATGAAGTCAAGAAACAAGTACTTTGCCGACTCTACCATTAAATGCATGGTGATTTCAGTCCTCAGGCCACAGGGAAGCGAGATCTCGGATTTATCTAATCTTATCGGAGTCATCTAAGCAATAACCAGACTTGAAATACGACAAATAACCAATGGCACCATGATACCGTCACTCGGAAGACCCCCAGCACCCAGTGTTACTGCATAAGGATATGCATACGGATATACCCTGTGCTAGATTGTGTGTGACTGTTATCTACAGCTGGAGCACGTACACGTAGTAATTAGCGTAAGCCGAGCCGACTGGAGTCAAAAGCTCGAACATGGAGTGTAAAAGTGCGGTAGGTCCAAGCCTAAAAGCTCCTCTCTCAAGCCTTGCTTTATCCGACAAGACATTTGCAAATGCATGTGTTATACCTCGGTAATCTATAAACTAATGACAAGAATTTCGGAAACCTTTAAATATAAGCTCGGAAATCGGGCGATGGTACTTACCAATCCGATGGCCAGTAAGAATAAAGGCCGCGGGGATGTCATTTGATGATTATACATGAGGTTTTTTAATGTCTAAAAGCTCGAAGAGCCTTTCGATCTTGCCCTATTCTTCCCTGCCACGAGCTTCTTGCCTAAGCTTTTTCATCCTTAGTTGTGCAATATCCACCCACGAAGATCGGGTGAACGTTGGTGTTGTTACATACTGGTCAGCTGTCCTCGATACCTCCACCCACCTGTATCGGAGATAGCGAGGCTAGGTGGCATATGCTGGATCTTTTGACACCAGTTTAGACGATATCTTCGTATAAGTATCACTATCCACTCTCACATTTTTCCGCCTAATTATCAACCAGTACTCCTGCCTGAGGATCATGAACCACCACCTGACGACACCGTTGCTAGATCGATAGTTTGATTTCCGTAGTATAAGTAAACCCGTAAGCTCCGAAAGCTGCCCAAAGAATTTGGCCTATAGAATGCACGATGAGAGTGAAATTCCCAGGGCCATCAATTGCGGATCATATCTATCAGTGAAGCAGGATCCTAGTACCGGACCGCAGCGGGCTTCTCTGAAAAATGGAAAAACCTACAGACTATCCTAACCCCAAGAAACCAAAACCGAAGACATTGCGGCTGGCTAAATAGGTATTTGACGGATTCCCGGGGATTGAGCCTGTGCTGGGGTATTATTCACACCCGGGCGATTACCTCAGGAGAAGTGTGGGTGGGTGTGGAAAGTCAAAATTATACTCTAAATAGCGTGTACAGCTGATCAAATAGATACGACCACTATTCAGTATGAATGAATCATACGGTCTTGACTATTCAAAGTAGCCGGGAGCAACAGGAGTAGCAGGATGAACTTGAAGCAGCGGAATCAGGGAGCATGAGAGCAGTAGTAACAGTAACTACAATACCCATGACGTTGATGGAGTAGGTAGCTGAATAAATAGCCTAAGGAGGTGATGGTTGTGAACATAAGGCTGGCGGTGGAGATTGTATGTTGTAGCAATAAGATGAACATCTATAAACCTCAGTAATTGATACTTTCAGTTATGGCGCTGGTTAAGGAGCTTCAGCCTTTACCGATTGCTCATGGTTCTAACCCCATACCTAGCCGTAATGTACAGGACATAGGGGTTATATTTCCCAGCGATGGGAGCGAAACTTGAAATTACATTGATAAAATATCCCGTCCATCCAACCCCATTTCAGCCCGCTTACATACAGCACAAAAACCCTATATAGCATCATCTTCAGGTCTGGCTCCGGAGTTTATGACACATGGTTCCGAAGTCAAATCCGAGACCATGAACTTCGTCTTTTGGTTTGTTTGACTGTTTCGACTGCGGCTTATCTGAGCTTAATTACTAAGGCCACTTTGGGGCCGGTACACCCCGGTTTTTTTTTTCCTAGGGCAACTAGCACCTACTAATCTGTTACCGCGACACAAATATTACTCGCTTCCTACTCCAAGGACAAGGTTTCTTACTGGTACCGTAAGTTAGGCAGTGGCACGAAAAGAAGTGGTTGAATACTTTGTATATGCGTCGCGTGAGTAGGCCGGCGAATAAAGGTGCTGTGTGCACCAAGGAAGATATATTTAAACAGTTGCTTCTTGAGATAACACGGCACTATAGCGGCTAAGGAAGACATCGTTGCCGGGTAGCAGTTGCCAAGCTGCCAGTCGGGCCGGTGCTGCCGGAGTGTATTGGGAACTATCGCCGCGTGCCAAAGCCGGCACACTCTATTGGCCGGCCCCTCATAAGCCGAACCTCGGTAATGAGTACAAAGTACTTACGGAATTAGCAAGAAACATTTAGCAGCTTCTTACCTGAAGAAGAAAGTGACTTTTGTGCTGCGGTCAATCATTGTCTGGTACAGGGAGAGGACATGCCTGGACATCCCGCTGGTGGAATGTCCTGTTGCAGCTTGAGTATACATTGGTGATGTTGCTCATTGATCAACTCGGTAGCATAACTGTTTGACATGTGTAGCGGAGCCACGTGCTGTATCCTGGCTAATGCATACCGTTCCTGTGTATGTAATTGTTTTGGACTTTTCCCTTAAGCACCCCTGGTAAGAAAGTGAGTGGGCTGATCACCTTGTCGTGAATGTTCGTTTTCAGAGTCTCATGAACTATTCAGGTTACAGTGCTTGGCACTGTTGTTGGGAGAGAGGCCATCTTAAGAACCAGTGAGCTGTGAAAGCAGGTATATAATGCACATGTACGTGGTATATATCTTCCATTAGAATATCTACTCAACCAACATTGATAGTGCATTAATCGCTCCCTTTATCTACGTTGAAGGAGTCTTAGGCCTGACATCAAGACCATCGATGCTAAGCTACCTATTTGCGGGACTCTATCGAATTCCATAGCTTCCTGCTATATAATACGTAATGCAGTTAGTTAGATTACATCGACCATACTTATGTGTCTGTACATTTGATCACTCGATGCCTATGTTCAGTGTTTCGCAGCCGAGTGATCCTTTATGCCCCAGCCCAACCTATCCTCATAAGAATCATGTCAGTCTCGTTCTTAATACCGTATAGCAATGGAAACAATATTTTTTAATCCTCCCGTTCTCCGTAATAGGTAAAGAACGAAACTACCGGCTGCAATTTGTCTTTTGGGGCCCGAATATTCTACTCTCAAAATCGATTGAATGTTCGATGAAGGTGTTGCATTGGTTTGGTTTATTTAGTCAATCTGACATTTGGAGGTCACTAGCTGCGGTCAATCGTGACACCAAGCTGCCATGCCTTAGAGAGGGATTTCATATCATACTACAACTACTACTCACTTAATCTTCCAGTACTACAGCTGTATTTGAGAGCCGATATCCTGTCTGAAATTTCTATCAATAAGGATACCAAGACGGTTCATCGTTTTTCGTTTTTTTACCTACTAAATGCAAACATTCGATATCCCGTGAACAGCCACCACAACTGACATATCCGACAACTCCTCACCCCCACTCGCGGTTATTTACCAAATGAATCATTTCAACGCGAATCTATGGTGTCTGCTATTAGTAAGTCGTGCACAGAAAGGTGCAAGTCGCCCGCTACATTTTCTCCATGTGACTTTGTCGATGATCGAAGAATCCGTGAAGATTAACAGGCTATTCATTAATGGTTCGCCAGAAAACTCTCACACTGATCCGACGCTGAACGTACCATGGCGTGCCAATACAGAGACTTCGAAGGGTACAATGAGCTTAGAGCCCTCCCACAGTATCATGATATCCAGTGATAAAGGAGTCAGAAAACGTGAAGCAAAACACTGTTATGGGCTGTTTGTGGAAATGTCTTGACGACAGTTTCCATGGCGTTCATCGATTATCAGAGCTCATAGTGTGGGGTAATGTGGGTCTTTCCTGTCAGATTGATCCATGCATGTGTTTCTCGGATTTTGCCGAACATTCAGGGGTTTCACTTGATGTTATTTTCGGACATCAGCGTCCACACTCAACGACAGGATTGACTGACTTTTATATACGGGATTGATGATTTGTTTGGTGCTTGATATTCGTGCTAGGAGTCCTTGGGCCGAAAATTCGCTAAAATTTTGTCGGCCGTGGTGGAAATCATTCCCAGTAAACAACGCGCTATATCTCAAAGCATAGGTCCATTCCAATATCCGACTTTGGAAGTCGTTTCTTTTCCAGTAAAATGGCCGCAGTGCAGGCGTGTCCGGTGATCGTTTGGCTCTGTTGTGCATCAAAAAGAGTGGTGCTTTTGAACTTCGGGCGCCATAATCAAGTGTCAAGTGAACAATCGGAGGTTCAATTGCTTGGCCTGCAACACCCCGCACTGGATATCTCAGTAGCTCGGATGGGAATGGTTTAGAGTTCCTATGTCTTAAGATGTAGGAACTTCCATCCAAGTGAGGTGTTGCGCATTGTTTGATCTTCCTACCACTGGAGAAGCTCTTCGTGTTTTGACGTAACAGGATATGCCTAGCTTCCCTTACAAAGAATACACATTATACATGATCACCTCTGCCAACACCAACATGCTATTTATCATCCTCCTACCCCTCCTACCCCTCCCCATCTCCCTCACCACCCCCATCACCACCCCCGCCACTCCCCATCCCCCTCTACTTCCGCTGCGACACCATGAACACAGAATCCATCGACCCTGACCTCCTTTACCAAAAATACGCCACCCTCTCCTTCATCAACGATCTCAAACTAACCAGCGGAGTCTTCCTCATGACCCAAACCTTCGCTTCCGACTTCCGGCCAGGGACATAGCCACTTCGTCGCGCTTGCTACAGGTCCTAGTGCTAGAGTGTTGACGAAAGGCTTCATTGATGCAATGTCTAGTTATGTTGTTACTGAGACAGTTTTACCGGCGGAGGAAAGGGAGGCGGTTAGGAGTGGTTTTGATTGTAGGTGGAATCCCGATGATTTAGTGGTGACGATGGTGAAGGAGAAATTGTCGACGGGGCTGAAGGTTATGGAGGTCATGGCGGTGTATGTAACGTAGGCTGTTGAGGAGACTGCGAGGGTGTTGGTAATGGGGGTGCGACGATGGCTAGGGCGGGGGTGTTGGTAGTTTTGGGGTTGGTAGTTGGGGTGGTGTTGGTGCTGGCGGTTGTGTAATAAGCTGGCTGGTTTGGATGTTTTGTTTCTTTTGCGGAGGGTTTTAGCAATTCTCGGCTAAGATGTATGGAGTTAGGATTGATATGGGGTGGTAATGTCAGCAAGGGTTCGGGGGTGATATGAGAATTCAAAATCAGGTGTGACTTCTGACGCGTTAGCGTACGCTGGCCATTGCCCGCGTATACCGAGGCGGTAGCGTAGTATGGCACTTAATATATTTTTTCTTAAGCATTGGTCTATTCAGCGAAAATATCTCCCTTCTAGCATTCACAGAGTTAGTTTGATGTATTTCAAATGAAAAGTTCATAAGTGCACGTACCAGAAACTAACTAAAGACGAGCGCAAGTTATTGTTCGAAGATATCGACTTGTTCGCTCCCCAATAAGTAATTGTAGTTTCTGACCTTTGGAACGAAGGATTCTCTATCCTCTCGCCGGGTCATCATGCATCACTCGCCGAGTTTCTCGAACTCAAATGCGCCGTGTCTCCAGGCAGTCAATTCAGACAGTCAAACCGCAACAGTCTACTTTCTGAAGTTAGTCTGGGATAGAAGAGGTAATGGAACTCCACCAATTGAGATTAAAGCTAATCTCACCAATGGCCAATGCCATATATGTTGGGTTTATAGGAGCAACTTTTGATAATTTTTCATTGGGGCAAAATAAGAATAGTTATTTCAAGGCTAGCAGATGAGCCAACTTCAGAATCTGCCATAAGTAACCTCTGGCAGGAAATGTTCAATGGTTGATTACCGTACAGCAGTGATACATAGGAACCCAGATGAGAATACCTGTGCATTTCCTGACAGGAGATATTTCAATTATATTTCAGGACTTGTAGACGTGAAGTCAAAGTTGACTCTTGCGGTTTGACTGTCTGAATTGACTATCCGGAGACACGGCGACTCGAATGACTTATGATATGGATGGCAAACTTCATCGTACTCATGTTTGCATTATATTAAGGAACACATAAGTACTAGTGCGTTGTTGAACAATACGGTATACGAAAGGATCTACCCAGCCGTGTCTTATACTCGTACCCAGCAACTACTTAGAGCCAAAGAATTGGCTAATTATCAGCAATTGATGACCCCATGGCCAGCAATGAAAATACGGAGACATATTGGTGTTAGTAGGAAACTCTTTTCCAGATTTCTCTGTGTTCTGGTTGCCTTCACGGGGACTGCATAGGAAGTGGATGTATGATTCACAATTTGTTTGCTTCAGCCGCCGCGTTCCAGTACATTTGTAACCCATCATAGGTTTCACAATTAGGTTTGGAGTGCTGACCGTCGAGTCTTTTGGCTTTGACTGGCTTTCAAAATAATGTTGGAAATCTCTTGGTCGGAACTCGGTAATGTTCGAGTCGAAGATCGAGATTTTGGTTTCCCGGGTCGAGGTTCGCACGTGTCGGTCGAGTCAGCTCGAGGTATAAGGCTGGAGCTAATTCGTTTCACGCCTATCACTACTTGACCGCAGTTGTATCTGGGGAATATCTCACCCGTTTTCGTTGTGATGACTTCGATAAATTTCGAGTAACTCATCTAAAGTTGACATCAGACTCGAGAAAATGCTGTTATTCTGTACTGACTACCGGTTATATACTCAGTTATTCAGTTTATACCACCCGAAAGAAAGGGTTTTCAGGAGTACTTGAGGTCATGGAATTCACTCGCGGAGTCGGACGAATGAACTTTGTGGAGACAACGCTAGCAACAGAACGATCCAACAACGAGGGGAAGAAATCAATCACATAACTCCAACCCAGAAGCGTGCATTACTGGGATGTTTAATTGAACAACACCCCTCCGTCCCTTGATACCTTATACCCGTTGACCAAGCAAAATACGACTCATCGGCATACAGAACATCACACTGAGAACAATTAATACAGTCATCTCTCAGCTGACCGAACTCTGAAGTCACTAAGGTACTCGAGTAAGTCTCCTCAGCTATTAACCTCTACACAGAAAGATCACGGCACCGCACCTCCGCGGTGAACTCCATTGCTTAGTTTTGCCAAGCCCTCTTTTACCCAATCAAAACGATTATCGTCAGAAATCTTAGGCTTCGGATTTCAGCTATTCTGCTAGAATAGTCCCTAGAAGCGCTCTAAAAATGTCCTCGTCTGGTCTTTTGCAGTCCGGACTCCTCTCCAAACAAGTCGACAGGCAAGCGTTCCTTGAGAAGCTTCAAAAAGCCAAAGACAACATGGAAGTCGACAACACAGCAAGCACCGAGCAACAGGTTGACTCCCAAACCACCACCGACTATGGCTCACTCCCTTCTGGAGTACCAGCTACACCCACCCAAACGAATTATGGGTCCTGCCCCACGGACGTTCCCACTACACCCACACAAGAGACGAACTATGGATCCTTTCCAGACGGATCTATTATCACCGACACAGAAGAAATGGACCACGAGAACACCAAACTCGCGGCACAGGAAGACGACACTATGATGGAGGCTGGTGACGAAACAACAGAACCGGATCAACAGGGGACAGCCGATTCCTCCCCCCTTTCATCCCTAGAAAGCACCCCCAGACAGCTCCCACGCAGGCCGATGAACATGTTCAACCAGCCTGGCAGCATCATTATCGCTCGCAGATACCACCAGGAGGTGGGAATCCCACAGACCCTGAACATCTCACCCCCCGGCCTTTCTTGTGGAAAGGGGGGCTGCGACGACCAATCAGAAAGCGACAACTCAGATGAGAAGCTAGCGTCGCCAACAGCGCAGGCAGCGCAACGAAAAAAAGAGGCTGTGCACAACAAACCAGTTAGCAGGCTTCTCTACACACCGAGAAAAAACAAAACCACTGGAAGTGTGGTGGAGGCAGCTAAATCCGTCGATTCTCAATAGAAACTGATGGAAGCAGTTGGAGAAAGCAAGGCAGCGATCACCGATGTCCAAGCAAAAGTCGATCACATCCTTTCCCAAGAATGGCCGGAGTACGCCAAGGTGTACAACAATGCAGGTAAGATTGTGGACAACAAGCTAAACAATCTACACAGGATGGTAAACAATATTGCGACGACATGCGCCATGCTGGAATCAACAGTCACCCAGATGAAAGAGCAACCAATCAGCAACAAGTCGATGGATTTGATGGTGGAAAAGTTGTTTGGAATGTACGAAAGCAGGTACGCTGAGGCGGAAGAAAGAAGAGAGGAGGAAGAAAACAGACAGCGTATGGACAGGAAAGAGAAGAGAAAACAGCTACGTCAGGAAGCCCAGGTAGCTATGGGCGTCACAGACACAGACATGGACGTGGAAATGAGCGGAGAAATGTCCAGCCGAGTGGAAGAGGTTGTGGACAGAGCAATTATGATGGAGAGCATGGAGGTCGAGAGACCGGAGCTGTCAGCCTCCAAACATGCACCAAAGCTCCCACCAGGGGGGAAAGTAACAACGTCGACGTCCTCGATCACCCCGGCTGTTCCGACACCGGCAGCGATCCAACTCAGAGGCAGGGCCAAGCCAACGCTTATCGCCCCGCCCAAAGCTAGCAACAGCGCACCCGCAGGTGCTCCCAAGGGACCAAAGGCAGTAGCCAAGGACCCGAAGGAAGCAAATGCAGCGAAGGCCGGAAGGCCCAAACAGCCACAGGAACAACCACCGCAACAGCCCAGGAAAGCTACGTATGCGGAAAAGGCAGCAGCATCGGCCAAGGGCCAAGGCAACAAGGAAGAAGAAGGGTTTCAGGTCGTCAAAAGGGGAAGAAAAACAGAAAAGAAGGAGGATGACAACATGAAGCCAATCCCAGCCAACAAGAACACGGCGGAAAATAGGAGGGTCACGTTCAGACGGAACAATGGCCTCCCCCTACCTCAGAGACGTGACGCGGATATCCTGTCGGCAGCAAATATCGCGCTCCACAGGGCAGGCGTCCCCCACCACATCAGGTTGATGCAAATCAACACAAACGTCAAAGGATCGATCACGGCCATGGCGACCCCCGAAGCGTCAGCGGACATGATCACGGTCTACAAAGACATCATCGTCGCAGCCGCCAGAAAGGTGGACCAAGGAATTATCGATGTCGAGAAAAATGAAACCTGGGAAAGAGTCAAAATGCACGGGATCAGGTTCGACCAGTATGCAGTCAAGAAGACGGGAGGCTTGGACAAGTTGAGACAGGAAATCCAAGCAGAAAACGAGGGGATCGTCATTCCTATGCACATCACATGGCTGGGAAAGACAACAGATATTAAGGAAAAGAAAAAGGATGGAACAAAGCAGGCATCGTCGGTCGTCTTCTTGATCAAGGGAAAGAAGATGGCGCAAAAATGCATTGTGAAAGGACTAAGGGCGGCAGGAGTTTGGCACGAGGTGGAAAGGTTTATCCGGGCGGGGCCAGACACCTTCTGCGAGAGCTGCTGTGGATGGGGACACCATGTATCCCAATGCGGCAGATTGGGAATGGTCAAGTGCATGTTGTGCGCGGGACCATACAAGACGGAAGATCATCAGTGCGATGTCGTGGATTGCAAAGCCAAGAAGGGGCAGAACTGCATCCATAACCAGGACAAATGCGCAAACTGCAAGGGAAGTCATATCGCCAGAAGCGGAGCTTGCCCCAAGAAGCAGGAAGCCATAAAACAGGCCAGAGAAGAGAGAACCACGTGGAACGAGAGAGCCAGAGGAGGAAGGTTCCAAACACTAGGCAGAGAACAGGAAGTGAAAGAGAGAGAGGACAAGGCCCCCGCCACAGCAGACGGAGAAAAGAAAGTCGGGGAGAGTCAGGTCCAAGAAAACGAAAACAACGAGGGAAAGGGAAAAGGAAAGCAAGTTGAGGAGATCCAGGTGCCAGCCACACAACAAGGATCGGAAGAATCTATCGCCGCCACTCAATGGTGAAAATCCTCCAAGCAAACTGTGGGAGGGGGAAGGATAGTACGTTGTTGGCACTGGAAAAAGGAATAGAGTCGGGGGCAGATTTGGTGGTGTTACAAGAAGCTTATCAAGGAAGAGGGGAGGAATACCAAATCAGTCATCCCGGCTTCAGACTTATTAAAGGAACACGCACAATGTCGGCTGTTAGGATCGACACACCCATCAAAGTAGACGAGTTGGGGGACTTCGGGGGGCAAGGAGACATCCAAGTGCTCAGGATAACCAATAACAAAGGAGTAAAAGTCACAGTCGTCAACGCCTACGATCAAGTACTCCAGGAGAACAACACCAGGACTACAACCAGGAGAGCCAGAGAGCCATACTGGTCGAAAATGCTGGAGTCAAAAAATGTGGTAGTCTGCGGGGATTTCAACGCACACAGTCCTATGTGGAATGATGGAAGCAGCCAGAGAAGAAATGCAACCTTCCTGGAGAACCTCATCGAACAACACAATCTGGAAGTGATAAATGATGGCCAACCAACATGCATCACCACCATCAACAACCGCACCATCGAGTCGGTTATCGACATCACCTTGGCTAGGGGGGAGGGGTGGCAGACATAACGGCAAGAACGATGATAGAAGACCACGAAGACATTGGATCGGACCACAAGATGATAGAAGTCGTTTGGGGAGAAGAATCATCAAAGGGTACGAGCCAAACGTATACAGGATGGAATATAGACAGCATGCAAGAGGAGGATTTGAAGCAAGCGAGGGAGTGGTGGAAAAAGTGGAGTGACAATAGAGGGATGCTGTCAGACGAGAGCACAATTCAACAGCTGGAAGATGAAGCCACAGCAGTAAGGGAAACCATGACTGAGGTACTAAATAAGAAAGCGAAGAAGACAAGAATCTGTGCGAGATCAAAGACGTGGTGGAACCAAGACATTGCGGAGAAGAGGAGAGTTTTGGGAGCCATGAAGAGAATGATGAGAAAGGGAGAAACCAACCACGCCAGCGTCAAGGAGGCAAGGAAGGTCATGAAGAAAGCCATAGATGGCAGCAAAAGGGAATCATGGAATAAATTTGTGCAGGAGGCAGAGGGCGATCAAGTGTGGAGGGCACTTAAGTATACCAAGGGCAACAACAGTCTAACGGTCAAACCATCAAGGAAGCAGGACAGAAGTCTAGCCACCTCATGGGAAAAAAAGGCTGAAATGATAAAACAGATAGGATTCCCGAAACCGTTACAAGGAATCCAAAAGAGCGCAAACCCCCTAGGAGGAACTACCTTCGAGGGCATAGGAAGAGACGAAGTCAAGACGGCAGTGTTCGGCCAAAGCGTCAAAAAAGCGCCAGGACCAGACAGAATCGGCTTCCAAGCGATAAGACTACTATGGAACTGGGATGAAGAAAGAATCATCAACATAGTAAGAACAGCAATCCGATTAGGTCACCACCCAAAAGAGTGGAAAACCATCACAGGAGTCATCATTCCCAAGCCAGGCAAGGATGATTACCATCTAGCTAAAGCATACAGGGTCATTGCGCTCGAGAATTGTCTAGGAAAAGTGGTCGAAAAGGTGGTAGCAATGGTGATATCAGACAAGTGTGAGAGGGAGGAGCTACTACATGACGGCCAGTTTGGATGCAGGAAAAGAAGATCGGCAATTGATGCTGTGGCAAGAATGATAAAGAGCGTGGAAGAGGCGTGGGGAGAGAAAAAAGTCGCAGCGGCGTTACTGATGGATGTGAAGGGGGCTTTCCCGAGCGTCGCAAAGGGGAACCTCATAAAGAGAATGGAAGACATGGGCTTTGAAGCGGATGTGTGCAGGTGGACCGAAAGCTTTATGTCAGAAAGACAAGCCACAATAAAGATGGATGGAAGGGAAGGAGAAGTGATGTGTGTGGAGACAGGGGTGCTGCAAGGGTCGCCAGTGTCGCCTATCCTCTTCGACATCTATATTTCGAACCTGTTCTTTCAACTAGAACCGCCACCACCAAAACGGTTCTTCCAAAAGAAAGATGAAACGACAACAGCACTGTCCTTCGTTGACGATGTAGCATGGGTAGTGAAAGGAAACGACGTCAGGCAATGCACACAACAAATGGAAAAGTGCGCAAAAAGGGCAAAGGAGTGGGCGGCAGCAAACGCCGTTGAATTTGACATCGCGAAAACCGAAGCAGTCCTGTTCTCGAAACAGCGAAATCATCAAGGTGAAAAAGTTAAACTGAAAGTCCAAGTCGACAAGGACGTCCAGATCAGCTTCAACACCAAGGCGACAAGATGGCTAGGAGTCCACCTAGACAGGAAGCTCAACTTCCAGAGTCATCACAACATCATCATGGCCAAAGCGAGAAAGGCACAAGGCAGAGTTCACTCGATAACAGGAAAACTAGGCCTCAAACCCGAGAATGCAAGAAAAGTCCAAATCGCAGCAGTTCAGTCCGTAGCACTGTACGGGGCAGAATTGTGGTGGGATGGACAGGTAGGACGACAATTCGAAATCCAGAAGCTGGTCAACATCGCAGCAAGAAGAACCACTGGAATGTTCAAGTCGTCACCAACAGTACCGCTTGTCAAAGAGGCAGGCTTAAGACCGGCAGTGTCGCTTCTCAACAACAGAGTCAGACGGTTTGCCAAAAGATTATCGGAAATGCCAGGGGGAAGGGGTGGAGGAGAGTGCTTGGAGGGGAACAGCAAACTGGCATCAAGATTAAGAAAGTCGATTGGGATAGAAGGGAAGGGAGAACAGAATACCCTACCGGAATTCGATCTCAAAGCCGATGCAAAAGTGTTCATCCTGGACAGGAAAGAGGCTCTCAAGTACGCGCATACTAGGGAGGAAGGACTCATTCTGTGGACAGATGGATCAAGACTTGAGAACGAGCAAGTAGGTAGCGCAGTGGTATGGAAAGAAGGGAGGAATGGAGAAGTGAGAAGAGCTACCTGGGAAAAGAAAAAGAAGTGTTCGATGCCGAAGTCTACGCCGTCTTAAGGGCCCTACTCAAAGCAGTCGAAACCAGCAAAACAAAGGAAATAGAGAAGATCACCATCTTCTCCGACTCAACAACAGCCATCCAAAGAGTCCAACACATGCAGTTAGGACCAGGACAAGCAATGGCGATCGACTGTGTTAAACTCAACAACATGTTAGCGGGACAGGGTGCTCAGTTGGAGTACAGGTGGGTTCCGTCTCATCAGGGTGTTGAAGGCAACGAGAAGGCAGATGAAGCAGCAAAGGCAGCGGCAGAAAACGTGGATGGAGAAGCGTTGGAGCTGAAGGAAAAATATAGAGGGTGGTCCATGGCCAGGGTACAGAGAAAGGTTACCGAGGCCAAGTGGCAAGATACAGAAAAGTGGTGGAAGGCCAAGTTCAACAGCAAAAAGTCGGTTTATAGAATGAATAAAAAGAGGAGGATGCATGTGCTGTTGGGGGAGGCCAAAAAGAAAATAGCGGGAAGGTACTTTCAGTTGAAGCCTCACTGGAGTGTTTCTGGAACGCATAAAAAAGAAGGAAAGTCAGGAGTGCTGGTGGTGCGGGCACAAACGACAAACAAGGGACCACTTGTTTAAGTGGTGCAAAAGATGGAAGCGACAGCAGGATGACCTTTGGAGAAGGTTGAAAAAGAAGTGTGGGTGGAAAGAGAGGATGAAGGTTCCTATGTCGCAGGTGTTTGACACAGACAAGGCGGTCAAAGCGGTGCTGAAGTTCCTTCGGGATACGGAAGTAGGAAAGGTTACGGGGATGAGGGAGGGGGTTGAGGCAGAAGGGTAGAGGAGGGTGGAAAATGTAGTAGAGAAAGTTTTTCTTTTGTTTTTGGTGGACTATGGGGAGAAGGAGACAGGAAACGTACGACTTGGATCCAAGAGGGCTGCGGGGACACCCAATGCTCACACTGGGGATGTGCGGTGGAAAAGGTCTATAGATTATGTCATGGCCGCAAGCGGCCGAATACAATATGATTCAAACAAAAAAAAAAAAACCTCCGCGGTGAGATGGCTGGGTCGAGTGACTTACAATGACGCTCGCCGCTCACATTTAGCCAGAAAACTTCAAAAGTAGACAGCTGCGCCTTGCGTACTCGGTGGTCTGTACGAGGTTAGTATGTACATACGAGATTGGTTAATACTGGTTATGCAGTGCCCATGCAGCGCCCATGCACAGCCATGATGAGATCACGTCTGGTTGCTCCGCCATATTGCTATGTATGTACCTTCAGGCCAAAGACCTTCCCGTTTGACAATATAAATCTTGGCCTGCAGCAAGCCAATGACAACTCAGGTGCGATGGAACCTTTTTGAGTGTGAGATACTTTCGAAAATTAACCAATCGAATTGAAATATTTGTTGTACATGAGTACAACTAAGAAAGGATGTGCGCGACGCAGATTCAGCCGCAACCCCAGCATCTCCCCTCAACCACAATGTCCTCCGCGCCGACCCTAGCAAGCGTCTACACTGAAGCGCTTGCGCGCTACGAGCAACTTCACCGCGAAGAGAAGATCAAAGACTGGCAACTTGCTCTCATTAAGGAACAAACCAATCTCAACGACGTTCTGTCCACCGTGAAAGAAGCAGAGACAAAGAATGAAGGCGAAAGGAACGTGATCGACCGACTCTTCCATAGGATATCCCCACAGATCATCTCGAAGATAGACAGGTTCTCGGGGGTTGTGGATACGGCAATCCAATCTAGTCTGTTATTCCCGCACCGTTCTTGTTCGAAATGTTCTCGCGCTGTGAGCTCTGTACTAACTAACAGGGATACTAGAGCCAGAAATATCGGCCCTCGTTTGGAGCTCCATCAAGTTCATCCTAATAGTACTATACCGGAATGTGGAAATTGATGGATCGATCTCAATAACGTTTTACAGATTCTACGAGACGTCTACGACGCCTACGCAAAAGCCTGCGAACTTGTCGAGCGTATCACGTTATGTCTCGAGAGGTACTCTGTCTATTTCGACATACATGGGGCTACATCCCTTCTGTGGGGGAGGCTCGTAAGGTTGCGGTCGCCGGGGTGCATATTGTAGATTATGATTGACTCTATATATAGCTTTTACGATGATGTTATTGCGTTTTGTTTGGAAGTCACCAAATTCTACGGTAGATCTAGAATGAGTAAGTGTCTTGGGGTCCACGCTCGAGATGACTACTAATTACATATTCACAGGAGCAATAGCTGCCTCTGTATGGAGGTCATTACAGGGCCCATTTGACGACATCGAAAAAAAGATTCAGAAACATTCTACCGAGATCGACCTCGCGGCGCAGGCAAACACAATGGAGATGATAAATGGTATAGCTGAAGGTAAGCATACATATCTAATGGGTTGTCGACTCTGTTGGGACTGACAAATGATCAGACGTGGACCGGATCGGTAAGTGTAACCCAAGCACCGTTACTTTAGTTCTACGTAGGATTAGTCGTACTTATTCGTTACATTTCAGTGCAAAGTGGCAATCCCGAACCAGCTCCAGTCGGCATCTTCATAGTTCCTGATCTGTTGAGTCCGAGATTTACGGGAAGGTATGGTTAACTTTTATTTCCAGTAGTGTAGCTAAAATTGATGTGTAGGTCGCGCCAATTGGACGATATACGCACGATGATCTCTAATTCACATGCTGATTCGAAACGGGTTGCCGTGTACGGGATGCCCGGCGCTGGCAAAAGTCAGCTTCTGTTGAAATTCGCGAAAGATTATAAAGTCGCCAACCCCGAAAGCAACGTTTTCCATGTCGATGCTACAGAACGGGAGACACTGCTCCAAGGCTTCGAAGTCATTTATGCTTTGCTATCGTTACCACGAGAATCTCGCCAAGACATTGTTATTGAAAAAGTCAAAGATTGGTTGACAAAGAGCTCTGAATGGCTTCTAATTGTCGACAATGTTTTTTCAACGAACGTTGTTAAACCATTCCTTCCTGGAGGTGATTCAGGAATAATACTTTTCACCATGCGAGACGATTTTATCGCAAGAACGCTCGGAACGTCTGGACAACTGGAACTGACTTCTATGGACCGGGAGGAATCCGTTGAATTGATTCTCAAGAGCGCGGGCATAGATTTGGCAACAGCTAGACCCGAAGATCGCGACAAAGCTGCAGAGCTAGGTCAAGAGATTGGTGGTTTGCCGTTGGCTCTTGACCAAAGCGGTACTTGTCTGTCTTATAGACATTGGTCCCTTTCGAAGTATCTGGATCTTTTGAAGCGGGAGAAAGTGGAAACTCTCAAGCTTAACCCCTCAGGAGGGACGTCGAACTTTTATGACACGCTCATACTTACTTTAAAGCACGCTCCTCCCGTCGCGGTGGCCTTGTTGATGTTGATGGCACACCTGGATCATCACAATATACCCATGAAACTACTCGAGGTTGCGATCGGAGAAGATATATCCATACTTAAGGCCGCAGAGGGTAGCCCATCTATCCCACCCAAACATGACGACGTTATCATTCATGCCGTCCCAACAATAGAAGACAGCGGCACTCCTAATGATGGGAAACATGGCCTCACACTTACACGACTGAATTCCAAATTTAGGAGACTTCTTCACCGATTCCATATCGACACTGGGTATTCTGAACAGAAGCCCGGTAATGCCATTACTACTCGTGATACGAATGACACCAGTAGATTCGAATCTCGCCAACTCCTCCAGCAGCTTTTCTCCAATTCCGAAGAACTCGAGAACGCGGTCTCAAGTCTTTCTGCAGCAGCCCTCATAGGGAGAAAACAAGAAGGCAATATCTGGCTCCATGATCTTGTCTATGAAATATCCCTAAACCTGATCGAACCTTCTGAACGCCCTCTGTTTTCGAACGTTGCTGTTAAGCTTTGCGACTTGTTATTTCCTTGGGATATAAAAGACCCCAAGAATTGGGTAGCTTGCGAAGAGACCTCCACGCACGCAGTGATATCTCTCCGACAGGCTGAGACTCATGAGCTGATAAAGGAGGAAGTATGTCGGCTTCAGCATAACCTAGCCTGGTATTACAAACAAAGAGCAAGATACGATGATGCTTTGAAATTTTACAGCGCTTCGTTGGATGGCTATGGGAAGTTATTCGGTTCAGCGCACCCGAAAACGCTAAAGGTGCTCAATAACATGGCAGTCGTGTTTGTGGCTCAGGGTAGAAATGATGAAGCGCTAGAGTACTACGAGAGAGCATTGGCTGGCTATGAGAATGTACATGGGAAAGATCATCCATCGACACTAATGACCGTCCATAATATGGCGGGATTATTTAATTCTCAAGGGCGTCTGGAGGAAGCGCAGGAGTATTTCGAGCGAGCATTAGCTGGCCGTGAGAAGATGCTTGGAAAAAACCATCCATCGACATTAAGTACCGTCGACAGCATGGCGCAGCTATTTGACTCTCAGGGGCAGTATGAGAAAGCGCTGGAGTGGTACAAGCGGGCATTGGATGCCCGAGAAAAAGTGCTTGGTAAAGATCATCCATCGACACTAGCCACTGTCAACAATATGGCGAATACACTTAAGCACATGGGACGGTCTGAGGAAGCGCTAGAATTGTACGAGCGAGCATTGGCTGGCTCTGAGAAGGCGCATCGGAAAGATCATCCATTCACACTAATGACCGTCCACAACATGGCGACACTATTTGACAATCAGGGACGACACGAGGAAGCGCTAGAGTTGTACGAGCGGGCATTGGCTGGACGCAATAAAAGTCTTGGTCCGGAACACCCAAATACCAAGAATACAACTCGCTGTCTGTCTAGCTGCAAAAAACACATCCAAGAGCTGTCGGAAGGATCGTCAGAGTCAGCGTTAAAGATAAGTCCCGATATCAAGGAATCGGTAGCCTAAGGTATGCACTCTCGAATTCTGCGAAAAGCGATAGATAGGTATCTAACCATTGATAGACCATCCCGTGGAGAGATATCCATGTTCAGGAAATCTGAGTTACCATTGTCGGACGTTACTGCTACTAGTCGACTTCACATGTTAAACACGTGTCCACTTTTTCGGAAAGGTAGCTTTTACCCGGAACAACACGGGCCGGATGAACCGGTGAGGAATGATGGGGGTGTTTCCTTTGCTCGACTATTTATGCTTAGCCTGTTGCCACGTGCGCTTAGCTCCTATCGTTATGGCCGTCTCTTTGAATTTGGGATGGTAAGGGTGTCATGGTTAATCTCATTCCGTATTATGTAGTATCGATCGTTACATTTCTCCGTTGATATGGGCGAATTTTATGGATGAAAGCGTTGCTGATTGAAGGATATGACTGGAAACTCTTCGATTCCAAGGTATAGCCAAACCGTTGTAATTTCTTATTTATTTGTGTTAGTACAACACAAATTATTTGTTTTAATGACATTTCATTTGTAATATTTTGTTATTCATAATCTCAATACCCAAGGACCTGTAAGTACGACTTCAGACCTACATGTCTCGCCAAATGCAGCTGATCCTTATTCAGTGTTCAGGGAATTTGAAGTCATCTTAAAAACTTGTGAGTTGATGTTGCCGTACCAAGCTGGGTACTTTTATGCACGTGAGCACGGACTCGAATCCTCTGAAGATTATCTGTCTACTCTTGGAACACGATATAATTTTGGGCTACTTTTACCATTGCGGAGCATCATCCGTGTACAATTGATAACTTACCGTTGGGAACACTAAATTCCGCTACACCCCCGAAATGAAGCCCGGGAGTGGGAAGCTTCGAGATAGGAATATTCTCGTCTGAAAGGTTTCCAGTATTCTGAGTTGCAAGGCGATTTGAATAGGCTGAGGTTTTGCTGCAATTCTGGACAATGATTATACCCCTAGATGTGTAGGCTAAAGTTGCAAGCACTTTCCCAAGTCTCTATTTTCAACTGCGCTTGCGCGATATGCTAACACACTAAGTAAGGTATCACGATTTTTCTTCATTGCTCATCACCCTCAATTTGAAGTTCCGAGTGGGATATATATGGTGCATACTCTACCCACAATGGTCTTGAGTACTTTCTCACCCGCGGTTCTGCACTGTACACTGTAAGTGATTTCAATACTTAAAGACCTATTGCGGCTGATCGGCCGGTTTTTTACGCAGCACGACCGTGGAGTGTCTCTAGCCCGGGCTCTGCAGCACAGGGAATAAGGCTTCTCCGTAGGCTAACGAGAACGGTGGCCACCAAGCTTAGGTGCAAAAAAACTTCACACAGCCGAGTGATATATGATGATATCATCGCGTGGAGCATGACCGAGCCCTCGACTAGCAACGTGTGCAATAACAACGGCAACTTATATCACTTACAGTCTGAGCTAGGGCTGTCTGAATATGTCTGTCTACTACAAGGCGAGTCATTCATGCATGACATACCCCCGCTTTGAAGCTTGAAACGCCTGCTTGGTTTTGCGTGAGTGTACATTTGATATTATCGAATAATAACTTGATGATACCCATTTCGTTCGCACATGATGGTCCTTGGCAAAAGGGACCGCACCTAAACGAGCCACATTTTCACGTCAACCAGTCCTTTCCATTAGGTTTCGGGGTTTCTTGCCAAGAACTTCAAAAAAGTGGTTTATTCCCACCTTTTATCAACAACCATGACTATGCCGTACCGCCATATTCTAAGCGGTCTAGAGACTAATCCTAAGCGACATTATGACAGCTCCTGATGGGATATGAAGTCTGTGAGTCTCGCAGAATGTCAGACCTGAACAGTGCGAGAACAGACATCTTTCATTACGTTGTATATCAAAAAGGTCTAACAGTCATTCAAGAGCAAACCTGAACATCGGTAGTCATTTTATTTTTATGTTGGAGTCATACAAAACTATCACAATCAACAGACTTACACCATGCCCTATAATCAAATTTCTCCCTCTGTGAGTTCCAAACCGCCTCAGTAGTCGATGTGTCCGGGTTTACCAGCCAGATAGATGCCCGGCCCGTTTGCGTTCGTGTGAACGCAAGGGACGGCAGTTGTGCAGGTGGGATTCAGTCGCCAGGAGAGACCGGAAGTAGATGCGGTGATGTTGAGAAAGCATATATAAAAAGTCTGATCGTTGGCGGCGAGTTATTCCGTGCGGCGGTAGTGTCTGCTTGGCCCTAGTGGAGTTACGGTGTAAGCTTCATATTGCACACATGAAGTGGTTGATAAGCGAGGTCGAGGTGCTTATTACTAACTATTCTCGACTTCCGGCATTTATAACACACTGAGATCGCTGTGAGAAGGGCTCCGATTATTGCCACAATAAGGCCGGCTATTTCTCCTCGGCTTAGCCCTTAACTTTCACTGTTGGATCTGATTGCAAGTGTGGGCAAGATTGGAGTTGTGGTCATCTTGTGGAAAGACACAATATATAGTGGGACTATTGGTTCTAGGGGTGAATCGTGGTAGGGTTGTGGTGAATGGTGTATCGAAAGGATGATGAGTTTCGGTTGAACGGGGGGGAGATGCGAATGCTGCTTGACAATTTGATATACTCAAATCGATTGCTAGGGACAATGAGAGAAAGGAGCGGATTTCTTGGGCGGTGGAGCGAAAACAAGGCACTTATATCTCAATCCTTACCACCCCGCCCACTCAGCTTCCAACAGGCCAATGCTGCTGCCTAATCCCTTACCTTGACATCGACCTATCTGATTTTCGAGACCACCCTCCGTATCCGTTGACGGCGTAGATGTATGTCAATGAATGTGGTACATTTGTTGAGGTTTTTACGCGGCTTTAAGGTGTAGGTCCAATAGAAGCTGGTTTCCATGGATGCTAAAAGCCGAAAAAAATGAAAGACAGAACACTATTTCATGGTAAGATCTGGTGGGTGTTTCATCTCAAGTACTAATATGGTACGTACAAGCACGCGAGGTTCCATTACTTGTTAACTACTTTGAAATCACTGTCTGTGCACAGAGGGTAGTTTGAATAATAGGAAAATTTGGAGGAGTCACTTTGAAATCATCAGCATGCGTAGTCATCATTAGACTCGTAAATCGCGATAAGAGATCAAAATGGGATTACCTCATAAGAAGCTAGTCGAGTGATGCTGGATGATCCACTATATCGTTACACATACAGCTTTGCAGAGCCAAATAACGATTCCTGTTGACTAAAGATTTAGCCCAAAAGGCCTATGAGTTTCTAGATGGCCTGCGAAGCTACTAGAATGCGCTGGAGAGTGATTTCTGATGATTGCTAAGTTGCCAAGCAGACTTATACATGATGAGTCACTCGCCACCTGCATAGCCACGGATGATTTGCAATCTATGTTTGCGATGGTTTCTCCACGGAACCTCAGTTTTCCTTGTGTATATAAAGCATAGATTTAACCTCTAGTTAGAGAGAATAGACAGACAGATAAGATCTTCTCCTTCTACCCTCCAGATTGTCTCAACAGGTTATGAGCCCAGCACTTTCCAGCTAAATCGACCTCCATCTGATCCAGAAGACAACTGGGGATAGAATGTGAATTGTTCAGTGGACATGCCACGAATGACTTGTATAGTTCGGATGTGGTGGACCGATGGATCACCCACTGACGATGGCTGAGTGGAAGCTGCAGCAGTGTGCAAACACGGAAATGAATGGAGGACCTGCCACAGTTATTTAGGCACTGGACGGATGGAGGTCTTTAATGTTGAATTGTGGGTGAGCAGACTTGCTCTCTGTGAGACGATCTACAAGAGAGAGCCACTGCAAAAGCATAGAGTGAAGACTGTCGCAATCATTAGTGACTCACAAGCCACAATTCAACGGATGGCATATCTGGAGCTGGGCCTTGAACAGTGATTAGTGGGATGGATCAATTGAAGGGCGCAGGCCCTCCTCGCCCATGGCATCACAAGAGAGATTCATTGCGTACCTGAGCACTCCGGCATTGCCAGAAACAAAGATGCAGACTGCCAGGTGAACATAGCCCAAGATACGAATGGAAGCACAGCAATTGAGTGGCCATCCACCTTGGCTTCAAATAAAGCTAGGCAGATCTCCGAGAGAAGATCAGCAGCCAAGGCGCAGTGGGAGGCCAACAAATACTGTATTGAGTATAGTGGTTCTAACGGGGTGCTAGCCGTGACGCATATTATTTTAGATCCACAGCTTTGTGACACCTTTTCTTTGTCAATCCTAGGTGCCGTGACACGCTTTTTTCGGTGGTAACGGACAGGATCAGTTGGTAATAGGTGGTGGAGATGAGTGGCGTTGGTAATAAGTGGTATTGGTGATGAGTGGTGTTGGTGATGAGTGGTGTTGGTGATGAGTGGCGTTGGTAATGAGTGGCGTTGGTAATGAGTGGCGTTGGTAATGAGTGGCGTTGGTAATGAGTGGCATTGGTTATGAGTGGCGTTGGTGATAATTCCAATTCCATCCAATGATTGCCGGAACCCTGATTACCTTCCTACTGGTAATTGTCGAAGTTCAAGGATTAGGCAGCGGGGTGGCCTCTCATTTACTTACCTGGACTCAGATTTTGAGGAGGATGAGGAGGTACTGTGAGATACTGGATACAGAGAGAGTCCAGGATCATTTTTAATAAACTATATTTTTCACTGTGATGTTTCTTATCGTACCTCTGCATCTACATACAGGGCACATGTGATCCATGATGAAACTGGTGTGTTTACGTACCGGACCAGCCTTTGTGATGCGTGATGTACGAACCACTACACTCGGTACAGTACAGTAAGCACTTCAGCTACAGATGAAAGGGCAAGGCAGGCAGTAAGAGACCCATTGTAATGGCAAGTACAAAGTCAGTGGCAACTCAATTCAACCGACTAAAATGCGGACATGCACCTACAGGAGCATACCTTGAACGGTTCGGACACTGGGAAGATGACAAGAGCTGGTGGTGCAGAGGGACTGCGGCCCAGAAGTGGGAGCATCTCTTCTGTCACTACAGCCGTTGGAAATACCAGCAGAAGGAGCTCTGGAAGAAGGTGGGGAAGGCAACAGGCTGCAAAGCTGGCAGGAGTCTGAAGGTACAGATATCTCAGCTGGTTTCGATGGAGATACGTGTAAGGACAGGCACGGGCCGGTACGGCTCTGTACTCCAGAGTAATGGTCGATACGGTTGCACACGAGAATAAGTGATGAAGTTATATCATTGTAAGGTAAGATGATTGCTGGAGTGCAATTGCACTTCTGCAGAGTGACTATATCCCAGGTGGTCATCCAGCGCTGGGCAGCCGCCATTACATCATTCCCCTCTCTAGCTGCAAACCTCCTCGGCTGCCATACCCGTACATGAAAATAGAAGGAATGAACTAAAGATCAAGACTGATACACCCTTGTACGGCCTCATGAATCCCGTGCCCAGTCAGTACCGCTCAATGGTAACTTCATGGTGGATCCAGCACACGGGGAAATTTGACCTCCTGTGGTCGGTGGTAAAAACCCATGCCGACGCCATTTATACCAGGCCGAGATCCAATAAGAGAAGAGAAGAGAAGAGAAGGGAAGAGAAGAGAAGAAAACCTCCAATTAACCTGGAAACCTCCAAGTTCTCCACATATCCGAATCCAAACCCGTTCCTACAGCAGGCTTTCAAGCCCACCTTCAAGCGCACTCCTGAGGTGACTTCTAGCTTCTCCATACCTCTGAGTCCAAGTTCACTTGCAGCCCTCCGAATCCAAGTCATAGCTCTTGGTAGTGTCGGCTCGGTGGTGCTTATGTCGTGATTGGCTTCCGACATCAATCGTTAGTATGTGATTTCTGTCATTGAACATGTTTCTGAGTAGAGAGCAGCCACCATAGCCAGTGACACATCTCTTGGGCCAAGAGGCCTCCGATTCGTCTCTGAATAGTCTCTGCAGTAGTCAATTGACTTCAATGGGTATAATCATCTTCATTCTGACAGGCCGTGCTTCTGAGCCTTTGAACTTCAGTTGCTCTTAGACTTTGCCCTTTGACCTTGCCAACCGAATTTGGTTGTAGTGCAAACAATTATGCTTCAGCTCCAGGTGCAGCTCAGATCCGAGTACATCAGCGAGTAAATCTTCGAGTAAATCTTTGAATAACCCTTCGAGTCCATGGTTCCGAATATCCAAGGCCACTTTTGCAGCAGACTAGCAAGCCACCTCCAAGGGCATGCCCAAGCCCGCATTGTTAAGTTCACTTCCAGCTTTCCATATCGGATCTTCCAAGCCCACGGCAGGCCTCATTGGTGATAGCCTCTGCGTTCAACATTGATTATATGACTTATTGATCGGCTCCAGATTGACTCATATATCGCCTATCCGGGTTTTCTTCGTTTTAGACTTTTGGTTGCCATTTGGCTCAACCTCCGATGGTGGCTGGTCGATGTGTTTCGGCTTCATCCAGCGTTCAATTGCTGTCATCATATATCGACAAGCATTCATACGTGCTCGTTCCAGTTGCGGTATCTAACCTGTTAGTGTGCCATACAAGGTCTTACTCACGATATAGCTTGGTATGCTTCTGCTCCAGGTGCATCAATGTGTCCATTCTCCAGTTCTCATGCCTCCAACTTCCAAATTCATGGACCCATTAAAGTTGCGGATTTGAATATTCTATTTATAGGGTCATGCCTGTGGACATGACACCAAAACGGTTTAGCATTGTGGCTTCGAAGGGTGCTCATATCAGTGGAAGTCATTGCCGACTGTGATGCAAACATAGGCGGATATTGTTGGCTTTCGAGACGTTCTTCTCTCTTGATTGAATCCAAGAATAACTTCAATTCAGGGCGGCAGAGGGAAGTCCATTGAACAGCTCTCCAAGGGTAATATTTGTTGATACATCTATTTTGTAAGCATCCCGTACAAGGTTATAGTTACCATATCATTCGGTACATTTGCGCTCTTTGCTCTGAAGCCCTATTGTGGTATGCTCCTCATATGTTTATTAAGAAGTTTAGTTTGGTCACATTCCGCACAGCTTGACATCTTGATTGCTGATGTGTCTGGCCTTCCGGCTGCTAATTCTGGGTGCAGTTGATCCCATTGTCATCGTCGGATGCAGGCGATTGATTATTTGATCTGTTCGGTGGTGCTTCCAGTTCAGTGATGAAGACCAGCATCGTAGCTGGTGACTTCTCGAACTCCCAGCTGCACATGCTCTTGATTTCATTGACTTCCTGGTGCCCTTGACAGCTGCAGTATATCAGGTGCACTTTGTGGTGATGTATCTTTCCAGCACTTCCGGTGTGGATTATCTACAGTTGTGGTGGGTTTTCGGTTTCCGCAACAGTCATCCCCCAGTTTCAAGGTCGGCACTCCGTCGATGATATGTGAGTATGCAGGTGCATATGGTGTCAAGTCTCATGTCGATCGTTATTGATTCCCATTCATTCCGACTGTATCAACTGCCATAGTAGCTCGAAACTTGTAATTCTGCATTCGATTGCAATTATCACAGCATCTCTTATAAAGTAAGCAATTCTTCAAGAAAAGGGTAGAATTTCAACATAACCATGTATCACCATTAGCAACAAGTCTCATGTTATCCTTCTAGAAAGTGTATCCGATTTCACTTTGCATTCGTGAAATCTGCATTCCACTGCTTTCCTGTATTTCAAGTTGCCCTCCGTCGTATCTATTCTTATATCGATTCTCTTGTCAATTTTCATTGATTCTGCCACTCTTGATTGCCATTGTCGCTTGATACTAGTGATTGCAATTTTCGTTGTGTGTTATCTAAAGTGAAAGTTTCGAAAGAGGGTAGAAGTTCAAACGAAACTATGCATTGCCATATAGGCAAGACAATTCTTGTTATCCTTCTCCGAGTGTGCGATTGCACTCTGCACTCACAAAATCTGAATTTTGCGGCCTCACCATAACTTGCAGTGTCATAAGCCTTCGCAGACATGCATAAGCGGTGGTGGTGTCAAGGTTGCCATCCACCTAGCAGTGATTTCTCATTGTGTGAATCGATTCGGGGTATATATGGTCAACCATGTACGACTATCCTCGGACATTCGTATGGACTCATATCGATCAGTAAGACACTGTACCTGTGTCAAGGGTTCATGGCTCGAGGTTCTATGGGTTATAAAAACTGAAAGCCAGATGGCTAAGAAGTTTGGGGGTAGCCTGTAGCTATGAAGGCGAGGACTGTATACAAGAGACTCGATCCAGAATCACAGAGTGTGAAAGAAGTGAAAGCCGAAGCAAACTGATTCTTTCATAGACGAGAGAACGAGTGAAGGAAGAAACTTATCCTCTGCCAAATGCCTGGTTTATATACAGTGATTCACTCATTCCATAATATATCTGAACTCTTGCTTTCTTTGTACACCTGTTTTGCACGAATCCTTCTTCTTCCGTGAAACCTGATCCGAACACTGAATTCATACTTGTCGTACTTTAGCCTTTGCTTGAAACCGGATTTCATTCTCGTCATGCTTTAGCCTTCATTCGAAACCTGAATTCATTCTCTTTGTACTTTTAGTTTTCGCTCGAAATCTGATTTCATTCATGTTGTGCAATATCTTTTGTATTATTCACCGATCATTACTCCACCATTGATTGTCACTCAGCACAACCGTGACAACCTGCTCCACAAGTGTTAGCTATGATAATGCAAAAGATGGAGTGGTAGATGTTGCAGGAACCAGGAGCCATGGATCCAGTGGCCATCCATAAAAAAACCAAGGAACCGCACCCGGCGTACTCCCTTCTTGACTTGGCGAGCTGGTAGCAGTCATTCAAGATCCTCATTGTTGGTACACTCTTCTGCCGCAACTACTGCCGCTGCTCCTTGCTCGCCCTTTCAGCCTGCAAGGGTTGCCATCATATCAATCTGAGGTTCCACTCTGCCACAGCTCCCAGCAACCCGGTGCACCGGCCACTCCGTCGGACAAATGCCATCACAACCACACATATTTGCAAGTCATCATGTGCAGACACACCAAGGCAATGAATATCCAGAGGAACTGCTTCTGGCCCCCGGGGGTAACAGCCATCTTTCCACCCACGAGGTTAGTTTCAAGTACACTTCATCGTCCACTCCTGGAGCACTCCAATGTAGTATCCGTAGAGATCAAACATCTAGCCGGAAGAGCCTAGGATCTCCATGGAACCCCTGGTGGCCATCATCCACCTGCGAGGCCTGCTCACGTTTGCTTTTTCGCTCGAAAACACTCAGTTGGTGCTGATATGAATTAGCCATTGGTTCGCAAGCTGCTTGTAGACTGTTGGTTTGTCAACCTCGCTTATCTGCTGCATGCAGACATTCCATAGGCCGCTTGCATGCTTTGAATCGTCTCACCGAATTGGGACTGCCTGACTATTGAAGTATCGACCAATAACTTCCATTCGATTGAATTGGTGAGTCTTGGGTATGCCAGTGATTGTTGACATAGCTCCGATCATCATAGTGTGAAATTGGGTATCGCCCTTGAACCATCTTCCGGGTTTCGTAGAAAGGTAATCATGATTGCAATTGCCATCAGCAGTGTCGATCAAATATTCGGTAATCTCATCCTTCAATCCTCCATTAAATGAATCTCATAGCATTCGGCCATCTTTGCGCTGTTAGCCTGAATGTCGGTAAAAGTGGAGGTCGAATAATGGTGTGTAGTCATCCCCTGCCAGTGCACTTCGCCTGTAGATCTTGTGCAATAGTAGTTTGAATTGACTTGTGTTGTGCTATTGACTTCGCGTTGGAATTGATCACCATGAATTGATGCGTTCAGGGGTAACTATAGCAGAACCGATGAATCAATGTTTGACTTATTTCGATCATTTGATCATATGCAAATAATCTTCCTGAACGTATTTCGGGACGTCTTGGGGGTGTGACCATCCCACCTGTGACGTGCTTCTCGGGGTCAATCAACCACTGGAATTGTCTCTTGAACAATCAATAAACTCAAGTGGGTATATGTAACAAGTCTCAGTGCTTGTAAGATGCAAGAGTATGTATGTATGAATGTGTACCGATCGCGGTGGGTGATGCGACTATCGGAATCGATTAGCATCCGAATCGCCATGATATAGTTTTAATAAGTTCCAAAGAGTGAAGTTTGGCCATGACTGGAAGCCTCCAAATCCACCTCCGAATGCATTCCCTAAGTAAACTTCCAGTGGCACAATGAAGGTCCTCCAGCTAGCCGTTATATGTCGACCATTGCCATGGGCACTGCCATGATCTCGATTCCCGATGAACCAGTGATATACCACACATTGAACTATTTTGTAGAGAGGTAATTGCGATCTTCCGATCGTGTGTGCTATCATTCTCCACAGGTGCACTCCAGTGCGCATTTAATCGTTCTCAGTAGATGCATCTCATAGCTGCGTTTCAAAGTTTCCGCTCATTTCGGCGTCAAACAAACTTGATCAAACGCATTCATCGTCGGTGACAATGAATCAATGCGTTTTTGATATGGCACTGTAGCCTTCCCTAGTCTTCCAACTAATTGATTGATCAGTCCTATACGGTTTCTCTTGTGAAACAATCTCGTGAAGGTAATCTCAGGGGTAAGACCATCATGCGCAGTAACGCGTTCCATAGAACGTTTAACATCTGAATCTTCTTGGAACCATCTCTGTAACCATCAACCAGGTCAATTGGATTGTAAACTTATCGCTACTCATTGTCCCTGTGACAGAGAGTTCAATCTGTATTTTTGTGAAATGGTGTTAATCAATAGGTAGTTATCAGCATCGCTCATGACTGGTGTGTATCCGCCAGCATCTCCAGGATGCGAATGGTAATTCTCTCTTCGAGTATCGTGATCATCACGGTTGAGATCATGATCTTTGGCATTGTGATCAGTAATGATTTTGGCTTCGTTTAAGATTTCGACATCCGTAGAACCGCTGGGTTCCAGTGATCATTTGATATGGCTGATAGCCCACCACCGATGTCTGTAGAATATTCTCCCTCTCACAAAGGTTAGCGACATAGAATTGCATTCTGGATGACTTCTCTGAAGGAATTGAGTATATAATTGCTTGTTTTTCAAGGTCTTTGTAAGTCTTTGTAAGTCTTTGTACGCATGGTGACACATCGGAAAAAACGGGGTTGATCACGAATTCCGCATGCCAAATGTATCCGATTTCTGAAGAGTGATCATAGTATAAGAACAAGTACAGGCCGGTACGGCTCCGTACCTCAGAGTAAGGGAAGATACGGTTGCACACGAGAATAAGTGATCAAGTCATATCATTGTATGGTATGTTGATTGCTGGAGTTCAATTGCACTCCCATGAAGTGACTATATCCCGGGCGGTTACCCGGCGCTTGCCGGCCGGCATTACAATATGTGACAAAGTGGTGATGGACTTCCTGGTGGCCATGGACATTGGGAAGTGCCCATCTACATGAGGCATGGATCATGGAGGTCGGTGGTGTCCATCATTTGCTTTTCTTTTGTCATGGATTGTTTGTTAGGGGTGGTTAGTCATTTACATTTCTTTCTGTTGTCAGTGGGGATGAAGAGTAGTAGGTGGGAGCTTTGGCATCTAACCGGCTCACCCAGAGGCGGAGGTGTTAAGGGTCCTGTCATACTCTAGCTAGAGTAAATACAGTATGAATAAACAACACCACCAACAAAGTCTTGTGTATCATAGACACAGATTGTCTTGAGTATCGCACTCACAAACACAGCTTGTTTTGCGGACCAAGCATCTCCAAAAGCCTTGGATATGAAAGACAGAGATTGTCTTGAGCATTACGCTCAAAGACACAGATAGTCTTGAGCATCAAGCACCCGAAAATGCCTCGAGTACTGATGTCAAGCATCGAAAGCCTTGAGTATCAGAGACACAGATAGTCTTGAGAATTGTACTCAAAGTCACAAATAGTCTTGAGCATCAAGCACCAGAAAGCCATGAGCACCGAACTGAAGCCCCAAAAGCCTCGAGAATTGTACTTGAGTATACCGAAACCTTGAGCATCAAAGACACTGATCTTCTTAAGCATCGCACTCAAAGACACCAATAGTCTTGACTATCAAACACCCAAAAGCCTTGAGCACTGAGCTCAAGTACCGAATGCCTGGAGTAGAGGACTCGAGCCACCTCCTAAGCGTGCAGAATAATCTGTGTAGATTAGGGTGAAGCTTCCGGTTGACCTCTATTGAAGTCCAGAAGCAACCTGAGATCGGAGTGTAAATCAATTGACAGAAAGCCTCAAGTACCTATGTCCAGCATCGAAAAGCCTTGAGTATTGACCTCAAGCACCTCCGAAGCGTGCAGAATCATCCGTATAGATTACAGTGCAGCTTCCGGTTGGCCTCTGTTAGATCCAGATTTGAACCGAGAATTGAGTGTGAATCAATTGACAGAAACCCTGAAGTACCAACCTTGAGTAATGAATCACGAAAAGCCTGAGCCAGCGAATATTGATCATCACCAACAGCCTGAGGCAGTGAACATCGAACACGATAAAAAGCCTTGAGCTAGTGAGCATAGAGCACTACGAAAAGCATTGAGCACCACCAAATACCTTGAGAATCAAATTCAAGCACCAGGAAGGGAAGACTGACTCCTGAAAACTTTTGACTCTGATGGAGGATGGCCATAAGCTCCATGCCATCGACATTGATGAGTATCCCTTCGACTCCAGAATGAACCAGAAAGTAATTGGATTTCTCCTACCTACAGTACAAGATACACAGTCTGGAATTACCTACACTACATTGATACTTAGCCGATATGCTGCTAATCCTTCAATACTGCACTGGAAAGTCGTCAAACACCAACTGTGACCTCCAGAGTCAATTATGTGCCATGCTGATATAGACTTGAGGGGGAGAAGTCGACTTGAGCAAGTCCACCTCAGGAATCTTCATTTACGCCTTTGGAACCATTGTAGTCTGGAAGTGGAACAAGCATATCATTGTGGCTCAGCTCCGTCAATTGTGGAAGCCGAGATGAATGCCACTGCATACGGCAAGGATGCACACGCCTGGCGCTGGGACGCTGGCCAATACACTTACGAAAGATCTTGGAGGAGTAAAACTTGCAAAGTTTGTAGCAGAAATCGAGTATGGATTTGGATTTGAAATCACACTTGGATAAGGTTGGATTTGGTTCGAAATTATGCACGGTGAAGGATGGCACTTGCGAAGCAGAGAAGTGGTTTTCTTTTGGTTTCTCTTCTATTCTCTAATTTCTTTGAGTTTCTTTCTATGTGGCTGCCCAAGGCCTTTGGGCCAAAGGGGGAGTTTGACTGAAGATTTATTCCGAAAGGCCTACGAGTTTTTAGATATCCAGCGAAGCTGCTAGAATGCACTGGAGAGTGATTACTAATGATTGCTAAGTTGCCAAGTAGACTCATACATGATGAGTCACTCACCACCTGCATGGCCACTGATTATTTGTAATATATGTTCACAATGGTTTCTCTGTTGAACTTCAGTTGTCCTTGTATATATTAAGCATAGATTTCTCCCATAGTTAGAGAGAATAGACAGACAGATTAGATCTTCTCCTCCTACCCTCAAGATCGTCTCAACAATTCCTTGGTATATAAACTCCACCGTTACTGTTAGAGGTTTTCCCTTATCATGTGAATGAAGTGAATCAGGCTTAGTCTCCCAGGCTAACCGTGGGCCAAAGTTGAGTCAGCGGGTCAGCACACACTCCTGAGGATGTCTAACGATGAGTTAGCAGACGGCCCAACATAGCCAGGTGAAATTCCCATAATAGTACAAGCTACAATACTGCGTCTCAGCAAAAGCACTAGCTACCCCACGCCAAGACAATACGCACACTAGATCAGACTGTAACTATGGGGTAATTCCTATTGTACTGGCTAAGGCATAGGACACACCAACCATACTTCCGAAGCAACGTAACTGCCGGGCAGGGGCCTCCGGGTCAGCTGTGAGTTACGGATCAGACCAGAGTTATCTTCAGTATGATGCAATACTGGGACAAACCATATCCGGGCTTAACCTCCCAGGAATAGTTAGACGAGCGATATCATCTTAGTATGCGAGACTTTGCTATCTCTAGAGTTCAGTAAACAAAGGAGATAAGCTAACTGCGCCCCGGTAGTTGCCTCTACCTACAAGATAAGTGTTCAGATCTAAACTGTCGAACCCCAGCTCTGTTGCGTTTGTGTACGATAACTGAGAGAGCCCACCGCCTATGGGGAACACCCATAAGAGGCGATGACACTAGGCACGTGGCAATGTATGGGTTGGCAGCTCATTCAATCATTGATCACTATTCCACTCAATAAGAAGAAATATAACTCATACAAAGTAATAGTCCGATGTGTGCGTCAGCAATGTCATCATGGATGAAGGATAACCCTGGGGATTCCTGGTGGGGGCTCACGCAACCACACGTTGTCAAACGGAACTCTCCACAACTAACCAACGAGATCAACATTGTCGCAACGATCGGATGTTATGTGAACACCCACTTTTGTGGACTAGGTGTCATCGAGATAGTACTATTGACACACATCATAGATTACAGAGAAGTACTGTCATTCTCTAGCAGGATACTCTGACGTGGAAATACTCACCTATAAAAGACCATCATAAACCCTCAAGTTGAAAGAAAGATCAAGCTCTAGCAGAACTACCCACAGTCAGAACACAACAGCGGAAAACCACCTGAAATATTATGAAGTTATTACCTTAAGAATATTACTACACTTTTATGTCTATTGGAAACAATCAAAAAGTTTTTTATGCTCGTATCCTGAACGCTCAAGCAATCACCCATGCCAAATACGAACCGCTCGCACGATACCTCTTACACAACGACATAGCCAAAGATTACTTCCACTATTTCCATACTGGTGAACTCCCCTCTCAAGTAACCTTAGACGAGTCTTCAGAGGATTATCTTCAAGATACGTATGACTTTTAAGGAGGGCCATACTTCGCTAGATGCCCGTATATATACACACTCGGCAACGACGAAGACGAATCGTGTTTGAATTGCACATCTTTATCTTCATCATGCGAATTGAGTGAATTGAGGCTTAAGATGTTCGATAAACTTTTTTTAGTGCCAAATTGGGTATTTTCTATCAGCTACCAAGTTGTGGGTACTCTTGGGACCCATCAACTTCATTTCCGGTGCAGAGAGTTGGCTAGAAGACTGTTTACAGATACGCCTTTACCAAACGGAGGTTCAGCGCTACCGATAAAACAAGCATACATTTGGCCGAAGTATCCCCCTAACAGTTACACCAATATATATATAAATGGTTTCATACGATCATGGGACCTCGAAAAGCTGATGAAGTCCTCAATGCATACCTGCCAGCTGTCTTCTATCGGTCACTTAATGCCAGAGTTCCGAAGCGGTCAGATCGACTGCTTGCCAATCTACAGATTCGGATACCGGTAAGAAGTGATTACAGTTTTGAAAGCCGCCTTTGGCATAGATGGGACCGGTTTTAGTGGCAGATATCTACTCTATTCACCTGGCCAGGTAACCCAATTTATTGTCCCATCCGGACAAGCTCATGCCCGGGACGGGACTGTGAATGTTGGTGCTGACAATTCTAAACCGTTCAAAATTTTCTTGGATTATATACCTACAGTGCCCTGTAGTCTTTATGACATATAAATTGAACTGCGAGAAGAGGCAGGAACCAGGTTATTTTATACGATTATTTGTATTTTGGCCCACCACCGGCATTGCGGCACTTACTGTCATTAGTTTCAAGGCCCACAAATTCCGAAATTCTTTGGATTTAAGGCTCCACCACCGGGATGTCTACTTCCGCTAGCCACCGGTTCCCCACAGGTACCCATACGGGGCCCTAGTCCAGTGGATCTCAGCCCCGGACGGACCAGTCCTCTGAGTCATGCCCCAGACTGGACGACGATGTCGGGCCTCCGAAGACTGCAGTTGTCCCGGACCATTGGTACTCCTGCACCCAGCCTGTAAATATCTATGTCAAGGAAAATGAAGATGACTGGCGATTAGGGAAGATAATCATAGAAACATGTAACTAGTATTGGGGGAGACTAAAGAGAGATTCGACAGTGGAGTATAAACAGCCGAAGATCCGGCCGATGGGAGGTCATGGAATGTTGGAAAGGGGCTGTAGATATTGTAGTAAGTATGTGTAGTCCGGCTGGATAGATTACCGTAGTTACTTAAGTATCTATCAATTGAAAACGGGCAAGGTAACCAACGATGAAACCGCCGTTGATACAGATCGGCCCGGTCGAGACCCGCATCTGGCTGATCTGACAACTTTAGTCCTCTGCCTAATACTTAACAGCCCTGCCGGTTAGCACATTGCCAAATCAGGGCGTACTCATCTTTGTACTGGGTAGCATGCGCAGCAGGATTTGCATTAGTTCTCTCGTTAGTCATCTTGGCAGTCGCACTGTCACCTAAGCGAGATGCGAAGAATCTGATGAGCCTACAGAAACTCACGACGCGAACAGGAGCGCTCTAGTGGTTGCTTTGCGAGCTGATTTTACATTTAAGGAAAATACAGAGAAGGAGCACCAAGAGCTAAGTCCGGGATTGTGTTGTATGGCTTGTACATGTATGGCGGTGTAATACTATAAATAACGTTCACACTGCACATGTATTCACCGATATCATCATTTCGCCTCAGTGTATGTCGCTACCGATTCCATCAACTTGGCCTTCTTTCTCATGCGTAGAAGGGGTCACCTCATAAACGGGTTGTAAATGAACCTGACAACACCACAGCTTCTCTCATGCCCAGATTTCTAGCCTCGCTTGCATTCTCGCCGGCCGCAAAATATCGAGTATACGTACTACGAGACAACTGCATAGCTAACCCAGGACATTTTTCAGATCGACTTGTTGGTAGTCAAAAAGACGAACATCGTGAAAAAGAGCGGAGTTGGAAATACACGGCATATTTGGAAATGCAGCCAAAGTTTTAGGTCTTTGGACGTGAAGTATTTTGGTGGATTTAGTCCTTTAGACTTGCTGCGAAAGCAGGCTTTCTATACTTATGTTCTTGGGAGGAGGTTTGCCATTTAGACGTTTTTGGAAGTTTGGGCATCACCAAAAGTTAGAAACACACACACCCACACCGCACTTGTGCGATATGCTAATACACTCAGTAAGATGTCAGAATTTTACTTCTTCGTTGCTCATCACCCTCAATTTGGAGTACCGAGTGGGGTATATATGGTGCATGCTTTACCCACAATGATCTTGAGTACTTTCTCACCCGGCGATTCTGTACTTTCACGGTATGTGATTATAACCGGGCTTCTTCAATACTAAAAGGCCTATTGCCGCTATTCAACTGATTTCTTATTCCATTCGACCGTATAGTCGCCCCTGGCCAGCAAGTTTTGAGCTACCTAGATCGTGTTACTGTAAATAGACATTTGTGGGTGCGGGCAGCCCTGCCCTGGTGACTGCTCCTGGAGCTGGTCCAAGCTTCTCCGCTCGGACTCATACATATACTGATTCTCTCCTTTTCTCTCCTTCTCTCATAGATAATCAAGTCATCTTCTCTCCATACAAAGTAACAGGTTATGAGCCCGGAGGTCGCTCCGTATACTTAAAACTCTCGATCATCATACTGCATCCTTATCCTGCATCATCTCTAAGCGAGAAACTCTATTTCTTTAATTACTGCGGCAATCACAACAAATACCCCTTGTTGAACTTAACACCATCACTATGATCTCACGATATCTACCTAAGTACATATATTCGCACGAGTTACAGAGCCATCGATGCATCACCGAGCCTACCCATATCAACCTTGACATCCGGAACGACCACATGCACAGAGACCGCCACATCTACAACCTCCCAAGCGTACAATTAAGATACAGCCTTAAAAATCACCAATTAATTGCGAACCGAATGACCAAAGTGCGTGAAACTGATTATCTACGACGGCGCGGAATACCACTACCATCATCATCAAATACACTCAGAACCTCAAAGCAGAAGATGGGAGCCCACCACCACTGCAACCGCAAATACTCTTACCACCGCTCACATGAGGCCAGCCGGCACCGCTCACACGAAGCCAGCCGGCATCGCTCACACCAGTTCACCTACTACCGTACCTCCATACACACCTACATTTGACTCTCCTCTCCATGAACCAAATTAACTCGGCTGGATACACGGCTACGTTTGAGAGCGGTAAATGCTCCATATCGTCACCACGATCACCATAAGTTATCATCACTAAAAATTGACATCGTCATCGACTCCCGAGACAGAGAAAAGAGAGAGGGAGAAAGAGAAACAAAGAAAGAGAAACAAAGGAAGAGAAATGGAGAAAGAGAAACAAAGAAAGAGAAACAAAGAAAGAGAAACGGAGAAAGAGAAACGGAGAAAGAGAAACAAAGAAAGAGAAACAAAGAAAGAGAAACGGAGAAAGAGAAACAAAGAAAGAGAAACAAAGAAAGAGAAACGGAGAAAGAGAAACAAAGAAAGAGAAACCAAGAAAGAGAAACAAAGAAAGAGAACCAAAGAAAGAGAGAGGGTGCACTCGCAAGTGCACATCCCACGGCATCTGACCCATGAGGCCCGCTCCAAGCTGGGGCACGTATCACCGCTGTACCTCCAAGCTCACTTATGGCAACTGTTTTGCACGCAATCACCAAGCCTACGAGGCCACTCCAAACAAGGCACTCATCACCACCATATATACCTCAAAGCCCGCTACATCAACCACTACTCCTACATCGGCAGTTATGCCTGCACCAAATTGGCCTTCTAAAAACTTACTATGAGAATGGGATCATCGAACACAAGGATACAAACAATCACGAGAATACAGACAATCACTGAGATACCCAATCCAAGGACAATAGACTAACATACACTTATTGAGTTCTAGAAAATCAGGGCACCGCAACGACCACGATGGCAACCACACGCACACACATACAGAAGCAATGGGCCTCGCTGCATACACATACATACATACATACATACATACATACATACTGGTTCCCGGTAGAGTGGGTGAGGATATGACTCATGGCTGCACTCGAGAGAGTAGAGCGGGTGAAGCATATCTCATGGCCGCACCGGAAGTGAATAAGTCGCCCCCGAGTATACGGCTGGAGCAGATGCCGGTCTCCCATCACACACAACTGGGCATAATGATGGGCAGGGAGACCGAAGCCCACCTGCTTCAGGTGAGGAAAATAAAGGCCTTATACATACACACATGGCTCCTGACGAGGACGCCCATACACACACATAACACTAGATTCTCAATACCAAGACTCATCTAGAGACGAGACAATTACAAACAGAACTATATACACTGTGCGACGGACTGTCGTGGCTGGAAAGAAAGTCCCAGCGATCACACGGACCGATGGAGTCACGAGAAGCTCAGCCACAGCAAACGCACAAATCGATATTTCTGAATTGATATATACTGCTCTAGAATCCACTGCAGTCAATGATGACCCACGAACTGACGATGAGGCCATGTCAGAGCCACAAAAACATGAATGGAAAGCTGCGATCCTTGAAGCAGCCAAGTTGATTCAACGAAATGAGATCTTTACAATAATCGATGATCCGCATCATAATCACAACCATTCCACTGCGATCAAGCCAATTGCTCCGAATGGGTCTTTAAGTTGAAATCCCGATGATCACTGCGCGCATTCCCAAACCCCGAGTCGATAACAACTGCACTGCCGGAAGGCCTCTTCACACCCACTATCATCAAACTTGAGAAAGCCCTTATGGCCTCAAACAATTACTGCGACTATGGCACAAAGATATTAATACATTTCTACAATACATTTCTACTCTTCGATTCACACAACCACTGCCTGATCACATCCATTATACCTGTATACGGAGATGGCTACCAAAGCCGCAATCGAAGTCAAGGCAAAGAAAGATTACAAGATCACGAACCTCGCCTCCGCACATCAACCTCTCGGCATCGAAATCCACCGCGGCAAGCACAGAATATGGCATGGCCGAGGATCAGGGGAAGAAGAATCTAGAAACGAAACCATCAAAAACGAGAGCATCAGAAACAAAGGCATTAAAGATCACCAAGCATTCAGAGCCCTTCGACACCTCTACATTGAACTACCGTCTACACTCGACTCTAGAAACAACGACCACCTTGTGAGATATACAGGCTCCGATTGAGCCAGCGATAGCACCGATCACTCTGAACCGAAATATCCACAGCAATGACTGCACCAATTGCAACACCCACAATCACACTGTACTGACTGCACTGATTGCGACACCCAGGATAACATAGTACCGCTACCGATCTACTGCGACAACCATAGCACGTTCACATAATATCAACAAATTCATAAAGGCTCAGAAGAGCATATTGACATTTGCTTCTATAACTCATACATACGGACAATAATGTGGCCGACACGGAAATCAAAATTATTGCCTTGCAGAGAGAGCATTGTGAACCAAGAGACTGGCAGCGTATGATCCCTTATCTACTACTATACTTACTACTGAAATAGGTATCCTATATGCAGTTACTGCAAACATAACTTACACATACACATATATCGATTGCGAAGCCATATCAGGGCATGAATGTGATCGAATACACTACTCAACATACACCATTCAACAACCTTACCGGCCTAGTTCACCGGCCTAGTTCAAGTACACTACGACCCACGATTAGAACCATGCACCATTACCAGTGCCACTTGGAAATATACACATATACTTACACACCGGTGGCATTACCGAATTCATGCACGAACGCACGAACGCACGATAAAGGACGAAGATACGAAGCAACGAAGCAACGAAATCATGAAGGCATAAAAACACGAAATGTTTATCACGGCCATGGGATTGTGGTAATCCACAACTTTAGATGATTTGAAGTCGATTTAAGGTTGACAGGAGATCGATTTAAGGTTATAGGTTTATTTTATTTTTTTCCATGATTCACTACTATTCTTATTACCTTTCTTATCATTTATCACTGTTCGGGATGGCCGCCCTAAAGGCTACGGTTGCACTCTTTCCCTGCCTACCATCACCTGACGGAGGAGGGTTTTAATGAGACACCGGTCGACTATTTCTTACTGTTTTCGTAAAGGTTATACAGAGTTTTTTGTCTTGATACGGTACGTATCAAGAGGGGGAAGTGTTACTGTAAATAGACATTTGTGGGTGCGGGCAGCCCTGCCCTGGTGACTGCTCCTGGAGCTGGTCCAAGCTTCTCCGCTCGGACTCATACATATACTGATTCTCTCCTTTTCTCTCCTTCTCTCATAGATAATCAAGTCATCTTCTCTCCATACAAAGTAACAGATCGGATGCTGGAACGAGCGAGTGATAGTTTATGATTCTTGGGCTTTGGCCAGCAGCGTTACCCACCCGCCCACCTCTAGCAGTAACATGTCCGCGTGCCCTCCCTCTCTCGATCGAGAACGTGACGTAGAAGCAGTCGTCTGATTATATAGTTTGAGGGTTTGAACTTAAACTTATTTTGATCACCCACATCCGCTCTATATGACCATTGGGCTACCTGCTCTAATGACACTTCGCCTTTATCGTATTTCGCTGGTGCAGGTCCGTTTGCGGCGAGTCAAAGTAGGAAACAATTATCTCCAAACCTGATGTTCATAATCTTTCTTTGCCCTTGCTGTTGCGCATCCTCTAAAACAATGTTAGCATCAACATCTATGACCATAAGATGCGTGTATTTTATTGGCGGGTACCTACACCTTATCTTATGGTCTTTCTAGAAACGAAGTGTGGGATCTTTCTCTCGGAGATACCCAAATATTCCCTCTGACGTCAGAAGGTTCAATTTGCCTACCCGATATTGGGTTTTTCATATTTGGATACTATGACCAGCCCAACTCCCAGACCTCTACATGGCTGTTAAGCGGAACTAGACTTTGCAAGGTCAATAGGCGAAAACAGTAATTAATTCTCGGGTCATATCAGAGGGACGAACTCTTGGTATGTAGTTTTAGAAGGAGGCTCTGAATGATATTTTCCTAGAGATTTATTGGGCGTCCACATGGTTTATCTCGAGAGTACGGTGAAAGAATAGTGCCATGCACTCTAGGTAGAGTTTAACACCAATGATAGCGCCATTTAAATATACCACCCCGAGTCTGTGCTCCACGAGCCGTACGAATTAACTTCTTGACGCAGCAGCCTATCGCCCAACCCTGGAATCACAGCTGGTTGAACCTACGTACCAGTACAACTTTACGTAGTGTTCTATGGGAACTACTGCAAAGCAGGAACACGAAGGGAAGAAGTGAGATTGCTCGGGAATGTATCACAAACTATCACTCGCCCTTGAGCAACAGCAAGCAACCGGAAAGCGGACTTTATGTGAGGTGAGTGTTACACAGTATATACGATCACGATGTGATTTGCACTTATCCCGTTGACCATTGACCCCATCATGAGCTACATGACCGTGGCAGCTGACTCATCCATCTCTCGAGTCCCGCAGTCTTGGTTATTTATCAATCCATCCAAAGAAAACTGAATCAAATCCTGATTCCGATCACTACAGTCCGCCGACGTGCTAATTGCCGCATGCATCCGACAGAAGTCACATTTTTGTGTAACCTCCGCTTCTCTCGTGCTCAGAATTCCAGTCTCACTCGCAGGCTCGCTTGGCTAGCCCGCAAATTTTGTTTTCGCAGTCTGGATACGAGAAAAATGCTTCGCAGAGTTATGGGGTTGATTATTTTGCCAGACACAACATGCTATCATCTATCAGCCGACCTGGGCTTGAGGTAAAATGTGGAATTTGTAAAACCATTCTCACCTTACCAGAAGATCAACGAGAGAATGTGGGAGGCTGGAGGGAGTGATCGCCCATAAGCCGGAGTACACTATCGTGGCCATTCTTGGCTGCAAGTTCAAGTGCGGTCAAGCCGTCCTCGTCCTCGAGCTCTTTCTGGGCGCCCTTCTCGAGTAATAATCGCACCGTAGTATCGTGGCCGTTCATGGATGCCAGGTGCAACGCTGTGGCGCCATTGGACGCCTGTGTGGTATCCACAAACGCTCCCATGTCAATCAATAGAGAAATAACATGTGTGTAGCCTCGCTCTGCGGCTATATGGATGGGATAATGACCGCCATGGTCCATGACTCTCCACAGCTCATTCCGAGACCCAAAATCCACATAGACATCCAATTTGGACCTGTCTGCGTATCGTTCGCCGATTGCAATCCTCAGTAACCGGACTATAGCTTCGGAATTGTGTTCTTTAGTGGCGTTTTGAATTGCTTGGCTCAGCGTTTGAACCACTTGTGTTGCATTGTGGAGCAATTTAGGTAACAAGATCTCATGATCACCCGAAGTGTATCGGTGATTGGCTTCGAGCATTGCATAATCGAATAGGTGGAGACTCTCAATGAAGCCTATAACTAGGTTTAACTCGTCTCTAGACCATTTCACAGGGTACTTGGCGCCTGTGGTAACTTGAACTACGCGGTTTATATACCCCATGTAGCGATTGCATGTTGAAATTATATATTCTTCGCCTGATATTTGGGTAATATGAAATGGTGATGTTTCGGGAAGTTGTATCAAAAACTCTCGCACAGTCTGGTGAAGAAATTGGACAGTGTTATTCTTCACCTCGATCAAGCCTCCGCAGACACTTGCTAGGCGGCGTTCGGCGTGTACTCGGTTGATTACTTTATTTCTCTCCAGGTCGTTGGAAGTAAACGGTTCAGGGCACGCATCTAACGCCATAGCTTCCTGGATTTCGGGCAGAGTCAGAGCTCGCTTGTAATATGCGACCCATTGAAAAAGTCGTACCGCAGCCGTATATTGGGATTTCGCCATTTTGTCTAAAATTCGTGCATAAAGCTCTTCCAGTTTCAACGGAAGCGACCAGAGAAGCTGCTCAATGTCTGCGATTGTACAGCCATCGGTACTGGCCTTTTCTTCCAACTCGACGATAACCAACTTTACCCATAAGAAAACTCCTCTGGAACGCTCAATTAAGCCGTCAACAACCTGAACCAATAAATCTGGATTGATATCCATCGCCTTGCTAATCCTCTTGGTCTCGGATTGCACGTAGTGCTGTATGTCCTTCTCTGTTTCATCCTCGAGACGGAGTGAAATATGGTTTTTAAAGGCAACTTCGATACCCGGAATTGGGCGACTGGCGACGAAGATCTTCAAGACCAAATTTTGTTGTTTAAAGCCGCAGAAGCTCGTCAGAAGTTCCATAATCTCTTTGCGTTTTGTCTCTACTGACTCATCCATTGCGTCGATGATAATGTACAGGATTGTCTGAACCTTTATGGTGCTAATCGATTGAGTGAACATCGATTTGAGTGTCTCTATATCCAGACTCAATGGGGATGTGGAGTTCGTGACGGCGTATTTGCGCTTGTAATTGGAATATACTGAGCGGCAGCCCTCCCAGCTGCTCGGAACTGTGTTAAGTACTTGATATATTATCGACCGCAGCATATAGTCATGACCTCTCTGGATATCACCACCACGATCACTGTAGAAGAAATCCACGACACTAAACGGTGGTGATGAACCCGGATGTGGTCTCTTTTCTAGGCCCACACGTACTGACTTTGTAAGTGTAGATTTTCCGCTTGCGGGCTTTCCTTGCAACCAGAAGAGTGTTGAAACATCGCTTGCCTCCCATTTGGTATATTCGGGATGGGTCCAGATCCACTCGAACGTGCCGTGGTGTTTCTCGGAAATATTGGCTATTCGAGCGTGGAAGTCCGGGTAATACAGGCAGTCGAGACACTCTAGAGAATGTCAGCATCGTAGGTACCTAGGACCATGGGAAAACAAACCATTGCGAAGTTGTGCATCTTTCTCACTGTCTTGACGCTACATATTAGCAACTTATTCGGGTTCTGCACGCATTGCCTCAGAGGTACACAGAACACTGGCTTCGCCACCATGGCATGTGGAACACATAGGTTTTACATACCTGAAACCGGGCAAATATGTTCTATGAGTTCCACCACTGCCCCGGACACTGTGGAATAGTAGCCCTCTAATCCCGAAAGTTGGCAAATCTGGACGTGATTACACTCCACAGGAATGGTGCGCTCGTTGGTAGCACGGAGTGTCGCTGATACTTCATCCACAACCTAAGCCAGTATTAGCTGCATAGGAAAAGGCGAGGGTTCAACCGGAAGGTACCAAGACTCCCTTTGTTGGCCTCCGTTCAAACATAGATACAATCTGGAGGTCCGCAGCCCGTTCTACAAACGACGTGGCAATGTCTCCAAATTCTCTTGATTTCGATTTGAGGTCTTTGAGTAAGTCTGTTCTAAAGGATCCGAAGGTGACTACGTTGCCGATATTGCCAAAAAATCTGCCCCATGCCGCAACATCTGCACCGAGATGGGGGGTTCCCATAAAAACAATGCCTTTCGTTGATTGTGTGATATCCCGGTGCACCCGGGCATGTTCGTGGGCGATGTTGAGTGCCTCCGGTACTCTGTCAACCAAACCTAACGATATGAATATTGACGGAACACCTACCTTCTTACAGACGATGCCGCCCAACGAATGGCAGATGAAGATAATGGGAATGCCAGTAGTTTTTGTCTAGCACAGTTAGCCTAGTAACTACTCATTCTGCAGGACTTCCCTTACCTCGCGTCGTCTCTGGTGAAGATCATTCAACAGTTGTTCCGCGTAATGGCGAATCTGGGAGCGCGAGCGGCCAAAAACAGCGGAATTGTATCCGAAGGATGAAATCCGTAAATTGTGCGCAGGAAGATGCCCGGGAAGTAAATCGCGCAACCATAACTTGTTTTCCTTGCTCCAGGTCTTCATCGGATGCCCGCCGAGACCATGGATTGCAACTACCCTGAAAGTAATGATCCCCATCAGTGCCAAGATATATATCAGTAGGTTTCTTCCGGTGCAGTACATACTCAACTTCCGGTTTCCAATTTTCAGATTGGGGAGAAGGAGGATATAGAGAGTACAGTCCAAACATTTCCTCCTGCATCACGTTAGAAAATGCATGTAGTGGTAAAAAACAAATAAGGTTATGCGACAAACAGCTGCTGGGTTTTGCTTGCGGCTAAAAAAGGCCAAGATCCGGGCTATCAAGGAACGCATTGTGGACTTATCGGTTCGAACCGAAGCGAAGTTAAGACCAGAGCTTGAGAGTTGTCTTTCCGCGGACACCGCTATCACGCCAGTTATATATGTGACAAAATCTTTCCTGGTTTTTTGTTCTACCCTACTAGGGTCCAAAAAAAACATGCAAGTGGCCGTACTCTAACGTACCGCCCCAATGTTTGGCCCCTGTTACAGCTATATAAAAGCAACCAACCCCAGTCCGCGGCTGCAGAATCCCCCCTCCCCAAAAATATGGTAAGCAACGTAGTGTGGACTGTGCACTGCCACACTGAGATCCTAGCGGGTTTTAGAGTATCTTTCACCCGGGTTGAGCTTTGGTTTCCTGGATTTGTATACTCTGCAGTCACTGGCTGGGTGATGTCGTTCGTTGGGTGATGGCGAGACATGAATTTGCACCGGCTCTCTGATTGCCACACAAAAATCCCTGCCGCGCCATCACCCAACGAACGACATCACCCGGCCAGTGACCGTATATAATCGCGTGTTGCAATTGCAACGGGTGCATGATACTGACTAACGACGAATCACTGTTCGTGGATGTGATCTTAGGAATCAATGCGCGATCGACCTGAGTTTATAAATTGCGAGAAAGAAGTCCACAAATCTCAACTGAAAGCACAAATCTCAAGTAGACGAAGTTATGGCCTGTACATATAATTATTGTGGTCTCGGTCTTTCGTACCTCTCGATTGGGGGCTGGCTGCAGATTGTTGGTTACCTAGCTCAGTTCCCTGTTGCTAAGTAGAGTCACTACTTGGGCTGTGACAAATGTAGAGTACACCTCTGACGAAAATCAAGTTATGTACTGTAAGCTGTTTGGCGATCAACAACCCCATAGGTTAAGTAGCTTCACTACGGTACAACAGTTAAATTAAAGACGCGACAACGCATATAACGAACTGGAGGGTATGGCGGATTTTACTGATTTTCAGCTTTGCAACGGGGTGAAACCACTTTACCAATATAATTTATTGATCGCCACAAACCGCACAAAAAACTTAAATCCGTCAGAACCCTCAGTTCGTCATATGTGTTGTCGCGCCTCTAATGGCGATTTTCAAATGGCGATTTTTGTCCGGTGTACTTTCGTCACAGACTATGAAAATCTTCATATCATAGATAAATACACTTTTGAATGTAATACATCCTCTAATAACAACGCTATTTACGCCCCGCACGGTTTAATTATCGGAAATGTGAAATCCTGGCCCGATTTCCAGCGCCCATCCCACATCACCTCAATTATCATACGCGTAACGATTACCCCGAATAGGGGCATTGACCCACTGTTGCGCGCAAGATCTGTCATCAACATTACTGACAGCGACCTGGGGTCCCACTATTTAGGCTCCCGTCTTCCGCGCCGCGTCCTCGTAAAATGCCTGGTCCAGTCAGAAAAGCTCCACAATTATGACCAAATATAGCAATTACCATCTTCTGATCCGCCGTCCATAGACGCTCCCTTGTTATACGTGCATCTACAAGCTGCCTAGCCGCCCTTGTGAGATCATCTTGGGCCTGAGGGGAACCCAGGTAAGTCGATGTATACCGCGCAATAGTTACCAACGTCGAACCATCCTTCCTCCATTCATCCATATCCATATCCTGAAGACCGTTCTGAACATCGAGACGATAATAGTTGAAACGGTTGCGCTCCTTGAGTGGCAGTGTGTGAAAATTATGTCCGACATCCGTCCGGCCCCGGTTTCCGTTTGTATTGTTGCCTACACTTGCCTTTCGCCCCGTTCCGATATTCACCATAACCTTGATAGGGAAGCCGGCAATTCTACCACGGTGAATCTCCTTAACCTCGTCGTAGGCCAGCTTGCTTGGATTATTATGACCGTAACTACCATCGAGAAATGTTGTTCCTAATACAGAGAAAAGGCTAGAATGAGTTGATGCTGTCATACTGCGATCGAATTCTCATACCATCCACGTTCATTGGACTGAAAAAGGCTGGCGCTGCCATTGCCGCCCTTGCTACTTTCCAGATTCGAGTGTTGTATGCCATTCCCGGATTTCGTATATATTGACTGCTTAAATTACCCGGGTTCGCATAGCTGCGGAGGAGAAAAGGGGTGTAGTCTACCAGAGTTTCCATAACACAAACAACGACACTAGTTAGAGAAAGCAGTCAGAACATACCCGTGGGGGCGGATTGTCTTCTCACGTCTTGCATTGGTTTTCGTCCGACGGAAATTGGTCGAGCTGACCATCTCTTGATTTCATCATCACGACCTCCTTGATCATCTCTCGTAAAAACTTCTCAAAGGCCTTAGAATCATATTTTGCTTTTGTCCACAAGCGTTTGCTTTTGAAGGGATTTCCACAAATGCGCGTCCGTCGTGAATTGCCTAATATTCTGCTCCCAAATATGCTAAACATCGATAGACAGGCATCAACATTCATGCGGAGACGTCCGAGCATTATCGCTAGTAGTCTAGAGAAACCATCACACATTCCTGTCAGTAATTACACGAACATACCCCACCGAGGTCTGCATAATACCCTCCTGTGCCTGTTCCAAAGATGTAGTCAAAATAATGACATGGTAACGGTAAATTATCATCAATTCTGTGCGTTGACGTATCGTCATTGTTGGATTGTGTTCTCAAATGTGGTGTTTCGTTTTCTAGTTGTGCAATCTTTTCCATAAGTGCCTTCAAAACCAGAAGACTCGAATAAGCACGTATTCCACCACCATCTTTGTTCGCTAGCAATCAGTATGTTGCAAGTTCAGTTGTAGAAGCGAACTTACCAAGAGACAAGATATACTGCTTAGATGCCAGATGTCGGTCGGCAGCACGCTGGTGCTGGATGTCTGGTACACGAGCGCCAATAATATGCGAACCTGACATTTCGAGTTTTGTAATTATCGCTATGGTTCCGGCCGCGCCTGGATTAGCTGCGTTTAAGTGGAAACAGGAGATGTCGCACCGGTCCGATGCGCTGTATATCAATGTCCCAAGCGACTCTTCTTGAGCGCTGAGCGCACGCGCGCGGCTGAGCTTTTGAGATATGTACTATGCTATCGGTTGGGATGAGGCGACCTGCAAGCCTGACCACCCATAAAGAAGAAATTATGTTGTTCGAACGTGGTTGGTTGCTGGGGCCGTTGACGTTATCTGGTTTATTTGTAGCGCTGCAAGTACTTTTGCTAAAGTGACCAATGAAACATAGGCTACTTCGCCACAGCAAGACTGCCATCCCACATGCACTTGCTCTCAGTTGCGACTAGAGCACTGCAACCAATTTTCAAAAGCCGAGCGGTAGGGATTCTATGGCCTACAGGGAGAACTCTCCGATATCACATGTGCCGATCAAGCTCTGGTTGACGTTTTTTTTGAGGGGAACCCTGGATATGCTTGAACAAAGAAGCAACGCGAACTTCATGCATACAACCTGTGCCGTATCACCACTGCTGAAATTCTTCGTTTAAAGCTATCTAATCGGCTGTGCAGCGAGCAATCACAAGTCGGAACTTTCAAAATTTTTGAATTCGGTTAGGGCGGGTGTTGAATCGATTGGGCGCAGCGCAAACTCGGCGAATAGTGTGGAACATGGAAATATCCCTCACTAAAGTAATTCCCACACAGATCATGCCGGGATTGTTGATGGTCGCCATCTGCCAACGTGTCACCGTCGCACACAGGAATCGGGCTGTAACACACTTACTAGTTGAAACGCTCGTTCGGACAAATCGGTAGTCACTCGCGACACCTGCCGAGTTAATGTATGATTGCAGTTCTCCACAAAATTTCGCCGAGTTTTGTGCCTACGGAGCTGTGGTTGTCAAAATAAGTTACAAGTCAAAAGCGTGTTATATTTAGTAGAGCTTGAACATAGGTACTCGTACATAACACATCATATGCAGTCATATGCTCCGTGTCGCAAGTGTAGTGATGTGCTCGGCACGATAACTGAGAAGAGTAATTCACACTACACGGTCATGACGTCATGTTCGGCAGCAATGTGCTATCACATGCTACGAAACTGCCCGTCTCGGATGATGAAAATAAGTTCTCGGCCTAAAAGTCCTAAGACGAGAGGCCTCCGGAAACGGTTGCGATAACGTGTCAGAGGCTCCAAGCTCCAATTTCCGGGTTCCGTAGTACGTCGGAACAAGTTGCTGTTGGATTCAGTCAGGTTATATCTAGTCACTCGGTAACATGACCATCGCACATTCTCACTTAATGTATTCACTTCCGGACTACCTTCGTTAGTTGTTCCAGGGACCTCTAAGCATGCCAGTCGATTTCAAAGTGGTATGTCCTACTGCTTCTAGATCTGTTCATAGGTTGCCAGACGGTGATTGTGTAGGATCAGCGGTTGCTGCTTGCATTCGTCCATACCGCGGAAAAGGTGGTAATCCATGAAACTACAACATTTTAGCTCCCGACACGAGCCATAGAGAAAGTCCCAATCTACAATTATCCTGCTCGCACTCGCCGAGGGAATATGACTATGTTATGTAGTTTTTTTTGAATCCAAGCATTTCGAATGTGCCAGAGATCACGCGATGATCAAATTGAGTTATCGCAGCATAAGTTTGGCGTGATTTTACTGTTTACGGTGGCTTAAGATCTCCTAAAATAGTGGCGGTGAAGTATCAATGGCCCCAAGTACCAGTTTTCGCACTCTGGATTGGAGATGAGACTATGTTCATGGGTGGTCACTCACTATAAATTGCTGTTTTTCGTCATAGCGAAGTCACTGCGTTGACTCTCTAGAGGTCGCTAGTATGATCTTGGGTTTCTCATGTATACTCGGATTTTGGAATTTTGCCTTGTACAGAAAGAAGGTGGTGCATCTACAATACAGTCGGGCGGGGGTGCTTTTTCTTTTACATTGGCGAAGAAAACAGTGAAATTAGAGAAGGGATTTTTGGACACATCGAGACAAAGGTGCCACATTTCGATCTGTAGATTTGTACGTCTTCAAACATCACGTCAATGCTTTGGTAGTACCGAATATATATGCGTTTTTATGCTGCATAAAGCGGGGCCCTTTTTTCTTCCGGATCTGTCCCGTCATGCCGCGTCACGAGTTTCTTGAAGCTCATCCTAGTCGAAGCTCAAGCGCTTTCAAGCTACATTGATTCGAAGATTTGCGTCGGCGGTAGTGTGGGGGCATGAGTTCTTGGTTCTTGTGAGTCTAGACATCTCGTGTACCAACGGGTACCTGCATTAATTCCCGTATCGTCGTCTGCTCGGCCTCAGGCGACGTTGGTGCTGCATTGAGCTCGAGTTAAGATTATCGGATTATCGGAGGCAGACGATAAACCCCATAGCTCTCAGTAGGAACGCTAAACACCGTGGCTAGGCCAGATACACACCAGCCAGAAACCAGCTTTGTATTTATGAGGGAAAACTAAGCATGATCCTTCCTATGATATGTGCTACGACCTTCTGTAGTTTAGTTGGCTCCAAACGAACCTCTGTATTTGTATGCCAGGTGTTGCGAATTCTATCTCATTCGCTAAACTATCGAGATATCGGCACCGCCGGCAACGTCGTTCGGAAGCCGCGGCAAATGGCCGGACAGAATCTACTGGAGCGGATCATCATCGATGGAACCAGCAGGGATTATGAGGTACATAAGCACCAATTTTTGGAGACCCGAGCTTACACGTGGCTGATAGTCTATCGGGGAACAAACGCGCTTTGAACAGGATAATAATAGCAAGCCGGAGAAGAAACGTGCGGGCCGACGATAGCGTGTGAGATCAGTGACAAATTATTGGCTACCCCAAACAATCAAAACAACGCTAAAGGAAATTTCCGTAACGACCCGGCTCCGGACTTCGGAACAATACTAACCAGAAATTTACGGCGGCGCTATCGGCAGTAGATTATCTCACAGCGCACCTCAATCGACCTTGGCATGGCACGAGTCCACGTGCCAACAGGCAATAAACATGACTGATCTGTTTGCGCGCTACTTGGTGTTTCTCTTGTTGATGCTCTCTGGGTACATTACTTCCCGCAGTATCTGGGCATACGCACTGGTACTTTAGCGAGCCAAACACTCCCCTAAAACGTTCAACACTGCATTTTGGGAATGTTAATTGGACTAGCATTTCGTAGAAGCCTATCAAGTACTCGCATTTAAAACTCTATGAGTAGGATCCTACATGCCCTTCACATTTGTGCTATAGGAAACTAATTCAATATCTGTGCAGCTACAGGATCACACCATAAAACAACACTTCAAATCATTCCTCGCTTGCCTTCTTTACGTGCCGTAAGAGTAGTTTCAATAGCAGTGGCGAAAGCGTGGGTTGTTTGGTGGCGGGAACCTTCATTAGCTCGTATGCAGTCCAAGATCTCCGGAGCTCCTCAAACTCCCTTCTCTCACCTCAAAGCGTCGTCCCCTGTGAGGTTCGTCCGAGAAATATTTTATCGCCAGCGAACAACAGAAAGCCTCGCGATTGATGAGGAGACCCACATGACAAGTTCACTACAACGGATCGCCTGCAAACACCGACTGTGCATATTCTGATCCTGGCTGTGGGGTTTTGGAGAGACGAGGCAGAAATTGTGTGCCAGTGGAGGCAGGAGAGGAGGAGAGATGTTACGGAGCGACGTACACAACTTTATGTGGTTGTAGCCTTTGTTTATGCCAGGGAAATCCAAATCATTCGAAGCCGTGCCAAAAGTTAGACATGTTTCTGAGGGAGTCTATCATGACAGTCCATAGTAACTGTTCTGTGGCAACGTGGACTGTTCCTGGCAACTGAAAACTAACACTAGGTGTCTGAATAGTAACTCTAAGTAATCAAATTATAATCAACAAGTGGCAGGCCTAAGTTCGTATAGTGTTAGGTTTGTGTATTCAGTCTAAATTGAAGAGTGAAAATTATTGAATTACAAAATATACAATCTAACAGATTATAAGTGAAGTCAAAGCTTGAACTACTGTTTGATCGGCATCCATTCAGTGCTGTCTAACAACAATACAATCTAACATTTCCTCTGGGAGCCTCCGGGAGAAATGGTACTGTTTCCAACCTTCCTGGAACTCTCAGCAAATCGTCAGGAAACTCATGGAGCTTGGGAAGGTACTCCAGGAGTATCTGGAAGATATTGGCGTAGTTTCAGACCCTCCTGGAGCTCTAGACAAGTTCTTTCAAAATTTTGACAGTTTTGATCTCTATTTTACAAGGTGTTTGGCACACATGACCTGAGTTTTGGCACTCTGAAAACTACTACTAGAATGCTGAATGGACCTGAGATTGTGAAATTGTTATTGCTCTTGAGATCCGCAGTGCACCAGATATGCTCATTGATGCTGAGAAACTCAAAACTTATGAAATTCTCAGCGCTCCTGAGAGGTCTGGCACTCCCGAGACACTCCAAACATATGAGATCACTGGCGCTCCCAAGATCCATGGTGCTCCTGAGATGTTCAGAGCTCGTGAGATGCGCGAGAGATGATTGGCACTCCTGACATGCTCAGCCTCGGTGGCACTCCTGAATTTACGTTTGCACAGGCCTTGGATGAGGGTGAAATCTTGATTATAATGATATCTACAATATATATGGGGTTGGACGAAAACAAGGGAGTTGAGAGACAACTTTCAAGTGGGCTTGAAGAGAAATGTTATCGTGACACACAAGCAGGCATGGAAATGGACGAGACAGATCTCAAGCGGACTTGGAGTGAGTCAACAGAGAGAGCTTGTGCTGCTGAGCATGAGAAATTGTGAGAGAGACAGTTGCTAAAGCTGGTTGCTGAAAGCGAGGGCATGACAGAATACAAGTAATTGGTGCAAGATCTGGCTTGGAATATGTTAACCCACAATCGGGAAGTCATGTGAAGGACTCAACTGAGGTACAAAGAAGAGGCTTCACATATGGTGCATGGCAGCAAGTGCATGGGAGGTGGTCAGAAGGGTGAGTTGGAAGCTGTAGCTGGCTGCAGAGAGCGAGGGCCAGACAGAGTACGAGTATAATTGATGCAAAAAGAGAGAGTTTGTACCTGCAGCCAGCTGCAGAAAGCAAGGGCCAGATGGAGTGCAAGTGTAATTGATGCAAGATGTAGCTTGAGAGCTGTCATTCTACAATCTCAAAGCCAAGTAAAGATCTTACCTTTGATAGAGTGGAGTCTGCCTCTGCTGCCAGCTGAAGAGACGACGACCAGATGGTATGTAAGAGTGATCGATCGAGCGATGGCAGATGAGAGCTGGCTTGATTGGTGATTTGCAGAGGAGGTGATTAAGTTTGGTAAAGCTGGATGTGACTGAAAGAAAAGAGAGAGAAGATGGATGAGAGCTTGAGAGCTGTAGAGAGACCAGAGATGGATGAAAGCTCTGGGAGCTTGGATTCGTACCTGGAAAAATAGGTCTTGATTCAGTATGTTGTACCTGTCAACTTGTATACTCAGCGTGGCAAGCCATATCCTCTAACCCAAACTCGTAGGTTGAATCCAAATCAGGGATGCAATTTTGGCCAACCAAGCCCCATAAGGCTTAGTCCATTCACAAACAAACAGATGAGATGAGAATATGAATGCAACTTACCAAATCAAGTCCTGGTTTCTTGTATTCAAATCCAAACTCTCAGTGGGCTTTCATTTATTTGTGTCTTTCTGCTGCTCTGAAACTCTCATTCATCTTCTTTCTCTTTCCTTCTCTCCCAACCTTGTTCTATCCTGCATTTCTAGAGTTCAGTTCTGCCCATGAGCATTGCCAGTTGTCAGGCAGTTAACATCATGAGCCACGCCTAGAGTCAGCTCTGATCTATTCTTGCTCGATCGATAACTCTTGCATACACTGTGGTACGTGTCTCTGCAGCCACATTCAGAGACTGTCTTCTTGGATCAAAGTTAAGGCCTCTACTCTGCTTTGCGATCGTGGGATGATATCTCTGAAACCACAGGTTTTGTACCAATTTCACTTGCACACTGTCTGGCCTTCGCTCTCTGCAGCCGATCGCAGCTACCAACTATATCTCACAAGGAAGCACTGTATTTGCAGTGGTGCACTGCAAGTGCAGCCGAGCACGGTATATGCAACCTCTCCTCTCAAACCAAATTAAGTCTTCCACTCGGATTGGTGATCATTTGTTAACATCTTCCTAGGGAGATCTCGCACCAATTACTCACATTCTGTCTTGCCCTTACTTTCAGCAACCAGTGTCAGAGACTATCTCTCACACAATTACTCATGCTCTGTAGCCTTAATCCCGCTCTATATCCATCTTGCCTATCTCTTTAAACTCACTCCAAGCCTGCTCAAGATCAATCATGCCGATTTCTCAAATCTCATTGGAGATGCATATGAATTTCTCCGAGCCTGCTGGAGATCTATAAGCCCGTTGGAGATCCATCATCCTTTCCAAAGCCCATCTTATCTTGGTCTTTGAATTTGTTTAAGTGTGTATATACAGTAGATAGTTAGATATCAATAGAAACTAGAATTTCAAGCACTTATGTCCCCATACCAGTATTACTGAAGTATATTGGCACTCCTGGAAGCTCCAGAACCTTGCACCAGTACACCCAGAGATTCCAGAACCTTACACTGGCGATTCTGAAGGCTATAGATCTTTGCACTGGTGCTCCCACAGAGTCCAGAACCTTACATTGGCGCTCCCAAAGGCTCGAGAATGTTGCACTGGTGCTACTTGAGGCTTCAGAACCTTAGATCAGCGCTCCTGGAGGCTCCAAAATCTTATACTGGCCCTTCCGGATGCTCCAGAACCTTGTACCTGCGCTCCCAGAGGCTCCAGAACCTTATTCAGGTGCTCCTGGAGGTAGCTGGTGTTCCCTCCTTTGCTCCAGGAGCGTCCGAAACCTTATACTTACTCCGAACTACTCCAAATTACTCCAACCACTCCCGGAGCCTGCAGTAGCCTCCGGGTGCAACAATTATATTTTTCTGATGTCGCTCTCAGCTGTCTGGATGGGATCGAGTTGGGCTAGCTTTTGGCTGGATGGAGATGATTGAGTTGGGCTGGCTTTTTGCTGGCTGGACACAATCGAGCTGGTCCGGCTCTTGGCTGGATGGAAGCAATCTAGTAGGGCTGGCGGTCGTCTGGCTGGAGATGATTCAAATCGGGTGGGGCAGGCTTTGGGCAGGCTGGAGATAATTGAGCTGGGCTGGCTTTTGGCTGGCTGGAGATGATTGAGGATCCCATCTGGCTGACAGAATTGCTACCAAGAATCAAGCACCATGCAATTCGAATGGCCAGACAAAGAATACAGAGTGATATGTGATGTATGAATATATAGTGCCCAGAGTTGCTTTTGCAGTGAGTTAAATTGTATCATTGCAGATTTACATATTACTCTACCTACTGATGTTTCCGGTACTCCAGATACACAAAACACGTCAGGGCGTGCCGAATGCATCCAGTTGCAGGGATGATTTCGCAATGCATGATATATTATAATTGAATAATCATGAATGCTATTCTTTAGGATTGTTTATACTAATTGCGTACAACCATACACATAGGCTATGGGACTGAAAGTCAGTGTCAACAGTGTATCTATGATATTGGGTTGCCCAATATTTCTTATGCACAGGATGATGCGTCATCTTCAACTTCTCGAAGTTCTAACTGCCTTTATGAATGAAATAGTTCTTAATGATGCACTGATACTATCTCTGGCAATGAGTATCACCAATTTTGAAATCACACTTTATCTGAATTGTAAGACATATCATAATTACATACGAATGAATACTATTCTTTATAACAGATTATGCCCTGTATATACAACTGTATACCTAGGCTATGGAATTGAAAGTTAGCATCAACGGAATATCAATTGTTGTAGTTATGCGATACATCTTGTGTAAGGGATTATATGTACAGCATATATATTTTTGAAGTTCTGACTGCCTTTATCAATTAAACAGTTATCATTTATTCACCAATGCTATCTCTGAAAGTAAGTATCAGCAATTATTAAATCATAATTTATCAGTATCGCAGATCATGTTATAATGCAATATAGACGAATTTCATTCTTTACAATAGATTATACTCTTTATGAATGACCATATACATATGCTATACGACTGAATATGCATGTCAATTGAGTGTCAACCAGTTTGGGTCTCAAAACACCTCTAGCACATGTGATTATATGTACAATGTTTATATTTTAAAAGTTCCGACAACTGTATTGTTCAAACAGTTCTCAATAATGCACCAATGCTATTTTTGAAAATCAGAATTTACAATTATTAAATCACAATTTATTGGTATCACAGAATATATCATAAACAAATATTGACGAATGCTATTCTGTACGACAGGTTATGCTATTGAGATTCAACTATATACATAGACTACGGGACGGAATGTGTGAATCAAAGAAGTGTTCATGATTTTGGGTCGCACAATACTTCTAGCACAATAGAGTATATGTGCAGTGATTTCATTTGCAAAGTTCTGACTTCATTTATCCAATATACTGTTCTCCATGACTCACTGATACTATCTCTGATTGTGATTATTGGTAATTATTAAATCACAATATATTGGTATCACAGGACTTATCATATTCAAATCACAATAAATTCCATTCTTTACTTTCAACTATTCACATAGACTACAGGACTGAAAGTGAGCATCAATAGAGCATCAATGATTTTTGGTTGCACAACCCATTGAGCATAAGGAATTATGTATGTATTGTTTATATTTTCGAAGTATGGACTGCCTTTGTCAACAAAACAGTTCTCAATAATATATTCATACTATCTTTGGACATGAGTATCAACAATAATTAAATAACAATTTCTTGGTATCAGAGGTTATATTATAATTGAATAAACACGAATGCTGTTCTTTCTGATAGATTACGCTATTTGCATGTGACCATTGTTATATACTATATGGTCTGTAGCTCAAGAGGGCAATAATATAATTACAGCTGGGCAATAGCCAGGCAAGTTCCCAGTCTTGAGTTAATACACAGGAGCGCACTAGCACTTCAGTGATTATCTTACTACTATACTTTTGAAATAGTGTACTTTATTACTTATTTCAGTAGACAATTTGATCAATACTTAGTTTCTAGTATATAGCCATTGTCTGATATACTTGGCTTTATATCACCCTATCCCTTTGAACTGACTTTTTCATTGCCAAAGTCTATATCTTACTTCAATATGCAAATAAATTTATTTATTGATTATATACCCCATGTCTTCAAACTGACTAATCCATTTGCACAGTAAATAAAAAATAATTAATAATCTATGTATTATAGTAATCTCTCTGTTTGAATTCAGCTTGGATATCCCGATACAACTATAATTGTACTGTTTTTCTGTCAAGGTAGTGTATCTGGGCTCGGATTCCAGGGGTTATAAAAACCAAACTAAAGCTCAAAATTCCATGGAGTTGCAATCAAAAGAAGAAACTCAACATCCGGAATCTCAGAAGTGAACAAAGATTGGTGCCAAAGCTATTGATTGTTTGGTAGACTTGAAAACAAGTGCAGAACAAACCTATCCTCAACAAAACCATCAGTCTTATATAGAGTTATCATGACTGTTGTCAACTTTGATACCTTGTTCCAAAATAGATTCTAACTTTACCTGATGATATATTCAGCCCTTTCAACTCAACCCCTCACGTCATAACCTTCATGTCATATTTACAATACCACCAACAAAACCTGTTTTCTTTCATTTAAACTTGATTCCTTCTGACAAAACCTGTTTCCCTCCAACGAAACTTGATTACTTCCAACAAAACCAGATTCCTTCCATATGTTTCATCATTCCTTCACCGATCGGAACTCCTTCCTCGATTTCCACTTAATACAACTTTGACAGTTCCATGTTGTAACACTGAGAATGCCACTCCCAGTTTGCCCAGTCAAAGTGGTATCTATACTTAATTCAAAACTGCTTGCAAGCTAGGTTACAAATTTCACTCAGGATGTGGAAATGACTAAAAGATTCTGAACAAAAAGAATAGGATTTCCCCAATATATATATCATTAAAAGTTGTTCTCCTTGTTGATTAGATTCATATCTTTCTCCCCTTGATGAACTGAGAGATCTTTATACCTCTTTCTTTGCTTTTTAACAAATACTTCTAACTATATTTCTCTCTAGAGCTCCAGTACCACAACTACCTTTGGACAACCTTCCAACCACTACCTGTTCCTTCCCAACTACAGTACTCTCTATCTCTTGATTCTCTATCATCTTTACTGATATTTGATTATAATCTGGCCACTGGAATTATTCATGCCATCAAGCTCATGGACATCTGCCTCTGGATTAGGGGTATCTTTTCAATTTGATAATCTCCAGACTAATAGGCCTTTCTAAATACCAAGAAGCTTTGCTGGGCAGGGTTGGCATATATTTTTACACCTATATCAGTTGTCAGCTTGTTGGCTGGTACCATTCAGCAGGGTGCTAGCTGTGCATTTGATATCAGTGAATCATCAGCTTCCTGGCCAATACCATTCAGCTATGTATTGGCTATCCATTTATTATTGGGAATTCAAAGCAAAAACGACCACAACTATAAACTAGTCTTCATTGCTCATCAGAGGTATAGGTAATTGTTTACTAGCCATGTGAAAATATTGGCTCGGACATCTGAGACAAGAGAAAACTGATGACATCTTAATCATGGGAATTGCAAGTGATTGTACCTGACCTTTCGGCAAACTTGCTAGGTGTAATACATGTTATAGTTTGAAAGCAGCCCATCTTTCTCATTTCCCTCTTCTTTATTGTTGTAACACCGGGAGCATCACTCTAGGTTTACCCAGTCAAAGAGTATCCGTACTTAATTCGGGACTGCTTCAAAGGTAGATTGGGAGCTTCACTTGGGATGTGGAAATCACTAAAAGATTCTGAACGAAAAAAATAGGCTTTCTCCAATGTGTATATTGTTAAGGCTTGTTCTCCTCACTGGGAAGGTTGATGCCTTTCTACCCTCGATGAACCCAAGGTCTTTATACCTTCGTCTTCGCTTTCTAACGAATACTTCTATCTTCGCTTTTCTCTAGAGCTCCAGCACCATAATCACCTTCAAACCAATGCCCACTCATTTCGCAACTACCGCGGTGCTCCATCTCTCGATCCTCAATCGTCTTTATCGTCATTCGATTATAATCAGACCATCGGTATCCTTTATGACATCAAGCTCATGGGCTTGTGCCTCTGGACCAGTGGTATCCTTTCGATCTGA
>WHVE01000455.1:0-108316 GCA_015178995.1 Trichophaea hybrida | reverse complement strand
CCATACAGCAGCGTCCATCATAAAATTCTATAATACTAGAATGTATATAATGACCGCTCAAAATGTCGATTCGACTTGAATTTCACACAATTTCCTATATATTCTTCAGGTTCTCCCTCTTCTCCACACTCAAATTCTTCTCTCTTCACATACAATATCCTCAAGTAATGGCTGAACCACAACAACCTGCTTCTAGCAGTATAGCCGGGAGTGAATCCATGCACACGCCCGCCTCTACTGTGAATACATCAATTAATCAAACATTGCTCCAACGATGTGCACAGAATCCTCACCGAATAGCTGCCGATATTGCAACGAGAAATATGCATAAGGACGCAAAGTTGAAAATTGTATGCAAAATTGGGGCCAAGAAAAACCGGGAAAACAATGCAATCGGATGTGAGTTATATAATCTACAAGAACGACAGTCAATTAATCAAATTCAATTAGCTGCCATTCATTCAGAATTACGTGCGCAGTTCAACCAGAGCTGCAAAGGCAACCCTCAGTGGTCTGCCAAGGTATTCGTCCGAACAGTCCGGGAAATCGAACACCATGATGTCGTCACCTCCGGAGTTTTTGCAAATGAATTTTCTGACAAACGACCTCGAGAATGGACAAGAGCTTCGTTAAAAGCGTTAGAGGAAACCACAGAAGAGTATATGATTGAAGTAAGTTCTATTGCTCAACACTAAATTTTCACAGCAGCAACTGAATGATAATAGGTTTTTAACATGTCTGCAACCATGGCCAGGCAAGGTGGGCGTGTACAGCTCGAGCAGGCAGACATGCACATCGCGCTCAACATGGTCAATATGGCCAAACATGGCATATCGCGCGCTGGAATCGAGGAAACGAAGAAATTGATTGAAAAGCCGCAGGCAGGCATTCGAGAAGAAAAGAGACGGGGTGTTGAGTTGCCAGGCCATAAGAGTGTGAAGGCGGTCATTGAAAAGCATCCATCCATGATCTATGATAATCACTTGACTGGCTGTCTTATATGCCAAAATACGGTTGCTCGAAATCCTTACACTCGCTGGAGGTGCAAAGGCACACAACCTTCCACTACTACAGTACCCACTGCAACAGGACCTAGTCCTGAATGATTGGCTCATCTCAGCCTTTTGAACAAATTTACGCCGCTCGATGATTCAGAAGACGAAGCAGAAGACAATGACGCTTACCATTTTTGTGACTCCAGTACTGATGGCACCGATGAATCACGTATGTACTCCACCTTTCACATGAAAAATTATTAATGACTGTTTCACAGACAATGGCAGCGCTAATGACACAATTGAAAATTTAAGTGAATAGACAAGTGGTTTTATTGGGCATACTTAAAGCTTCAATTTGCAGCAACTTTTTTGGATATTATGTGCATTATTATTATGGGGACATTTAATTTTGATATCCAATCTATTTAAAAAGTTTCAGCTGTCAAGACTCGCAATATAATTGTGAATGAAATGCAATTTAATCTGTGAAGTGTGCAATGTGAGTATTATTGGAGTTCTGTCCAAATTTATCGAAAATTCAATTTTAACTGACCATGCTCATATTGCAAGGCACCTTCTTCTCAAATTAGAATGAAAGCCACCTTTATGAATGAATAACCTACTTGTGGGTGCACATACAATTAGGCTACTGGACTGAAAGTGAGCGTCAACAGAGCGTCAACAATTTTTAGTCGCACAACACCTCTAGCGCGACGGATTTCATGTGCTATGTTCGTATTTTGTATTTTCTGACTGACTTGATCGACTAAAAAGTTCTCAATGATGCACCGATGCTATCTCTGAAAATGAGTATCTGCAATTATTAAACCACAATTTATCGGTATCGCAGGACGCATCATCATCAAATAAGGACGAACGCCATTCATTACACTTGATTCTGATTGTTGTGCTGGACCATACGCATAGACTACGGGACTGAAAGTGAGCGTCAACGGAGCATCAACGATTTTTGGTCGCACAACACCTCTAGCGCGAGGGATTATATGTGGTACATTCGTATTCTCCATTTTCTGACTGCCTTTATCGACTAAAAAGTTCTCAATGATGCATCGATACTATCTCTGAAAATGAGTATCTGCAATTATTAAACCACAATTTATCGGTATCGCAGGACGCATCATTATCAAATCAGGACGAACGCCACTGATTACACTTGATTCTGATTTTTGTGCTGGACCATACGCATAGACTACGGGACTGAAAGTGAGCGTCAACGGAGCATCAACGATTTTTGGTCGCACAACACCTCTAGCGCGAGGGATTATATTTGCTACATTTGTATTCTCCATTTTCTGACTGCCTTTATCGACTAAAAAGTTCTCAATGATGCATCGATACTATCTCTGAAAATGAGTATCTGCAATTATTAAACCACAATTTATCGGTATCGCAGGACGCATCATTATCAAATCAGGACGAACGCCATTCATTACACTTGATTCTGATTTTTGTGCTGGACCATACGCATAGACTACGGGACTGAACGTCAACGACACCGGACCGTCAACGATATTTGGTCGCACAACACCTCTAGTATGAGGGATTACATGTGCTACATTCATATTCTCAAACATCTGACTGCCTTTATCGACTAAACAATTCTGTATGATACACCGATGCTTTCTCTAAAAGTGGGTATCAGCAATTGTTAAATCACAATTTATCGGTATCGCAGGACATATTATAATCGAATAAGTACGAACGCCATTTTCTACGGGTGATTATGCTATTTGCGCGCGACCATATACACAGGCTACATGACTGAAAGTGAGCGTCAACGGAGCGTCAACGATTTTTGGTTGCACAACACCTCTAGTGTGAGGGATTATATGTGCTGCGTTCATATTTTCAAACTTCTGACTGCTTTTGCCTATTAAAAAGTTCTCAATGATGCACCAATGCTATCTCTGAAAGCATAAGTAATAAAAAGATCACCATATTGAAATTAATTTTATACAATGAAAAACTGGGCAGAAAGCGTGAAATGCTACTAGACTCATGCGCTATGCTTTCCATTCATGAAATTCAGAAGAACCCATTTTTAGAACGCGAAGGTAAGACCCGGCGGGTCTAACTGAACCCGGTAAAACCCGCGGGTCAGCCGGTTCGGTTCTGGGTTTGGAACCGGAAATTATGTCCGGGTCGGGTTTAGTACGGTTCCAGAACCGGAACCGGAGAACGGTTCCAGTTCGGAACCGGACTGAGGGCGGGCAACCTGGACCCGTGGCCAACACTACCAGCTGCTGTTATATTTTTGAAGTTGAAGCTTCCAGAAAGTGCTATCAAGTATAGTGTATTTTTGAATATCAGAAATAAGATGTATATATCGAAGCCAGATTATACGACATGTTCATGTAATATACATATATTGATAAATATAGTAGCTAGCAGACAGTCAGTATATTTTAAATAATGGATATTGATAATATACTGAAATAATAAAATCTGCTTCTGATATATATTCAGCTGTAAAGATTAAAAATAAATTTATATGGCTATATAATGAATTTTTGATTATATTTTGAAGTTTAATATATATAAATATTTATACTACAATCCATAATACAGTTATAAATAAAAACTTTTGTTGAAAGATTTGAAGGTAAGTATTATATCACAATGACAGGTCATGATTACCCATTAATATACAGTACCGACAACTGTAATCAATTGAATTAAACCTTTGTATAATGGAAAAAATAATAGTTTACAATTCAATAAACTATCAGTATAATACAGTATATATATTCAATTACAAAGATTTAATAAAGTACTCAAATGAATTCAAATCTAAAGACAGAACACTTCAATAATAATATCCACAGAATAAAAAATATCTATTATATTCATATATTAAATTTAATATATCGGATAGTTTTATAGAAACAGTATAAAATTGTCAAATATATTTAGGTGGAAATATTAATCTGTGTTTACAGTACTTGCATTACTTTCTAAAACTCTACTAATTTTGTGGCTATAAATTACTGTCAATAGTTGAAATACATTTCTTGAATACTATTATTACATAATCTTTTATATATCCAAAGATTGTATTTTATTTGTTTGTTATTAATGTACGGTTGCAGTGTTTATATATTGGATTTGTAACTGTTTCTATACAAAATGACAATTATCAGATAAAGTTGAATTTTAAAAAATTCCCAATTTATATACTACAATTTTTGCCAAAACCTAAAAAATTTAATCAATTAAGTACAGATCTTTCAATTTTATGGCTGTTGTATAATTTTCATTTTACTTTATGATAAAGAATTAAGTAGCTGTCATCACCAAATCTTTTGCCCTATTACTCTATAATATATAACAAATATAACAAAATTCAATCAGAATATATTGTCAGTAAATAATCAAGAAACGTAATAAAATTTATTATTTTAAATTGTGTTTAAATAAAATAGCTATATAAAATTTCAATTGAATAAAATATTAAACAATAGATAGATTTAAATCAGAAACTGCTTCAATGATTTCCTTATTTGATTCATATTTGATTCATATTTTGTATTGTCAATATATAATAACAATTAAATTGTTGACTATATTACCAAGAACAATTAATATTTAGTATCTTGAATTGAAGATTTGGTTTTGAATTTCAGGCATTCAACTGATACTTTTCATGTGCATGATACTTCAAATTGTAATCCAATTTCAATTTATACCATCAAGTTCCAGAAGATGATATTTTGATTCAATATGGACTGTTCAAATGAAGTATAAATTTATTCAAATTTAAAAATATATTTTGTCACTTTGTATAAAACTATAACTGACTTCAATCATATATCAAGTAGAATAAAGCTGTATTAGTTTATCTTCAAAATAACGACTTGATAGATTGATATCCCAAAAGTATATTGATTTTGGATATACTATATTGCCACATTTTCAGCTAGTGGCTAGAATGTGGAAAGAATAGAAAAAATAATTTTGATTGATATACATTAAGGCTTTGCAGAGAACGAACAGTATAAGCGAGTTAACCTATATCATCTAAGTCAGTGGAATGGAAGAAGGGACAACAGTAATCAAGTTAATGAATAGACTATCAACAGTTGTTGTTGATAATGTTTGCAATTTGATCCAGTTGGTTCATTAGTACTGGTAATATTCAGGAACCTGTTAATACGATTGAAAGAAATCAATTATGTAATTAAAAGTCAAAACTAGTAATAACAAATCCAATACCTGCTACTGCCGGTAATTACAAATATTTATTTTTGATATAACGCTGTATATCAATATTATATAATCAAATATAAATATGTTGTACAATTGGAATTCCTGATTCAGTGTTGTCAGAATACTAATCAAAAGTGTAATACAATTATTCAAAAGCTCTTTGAGATGGAAAAGCAATTATATATAAAAGATCAAGATTTCTAAATCAACTGAGCCAAGTACAATAGATTAATACCGAACCTCTACAGCAGAATTTTAGTTATACAGGATTGCAGATGGTTAATATTGCTGTTCAATTGATTATACTAAGATAAGTAGAATTCATCCATTACACCAGCAGTAATTTATTATGAGCCAAATGAGGTTCAGTTTCATATGATATTATCATTGGAAAAAAAAAACCATTGCCACCTTGAATATAAGTAGGCCTGGGGCATATCAGATACTCAAATCCAAACCTTTGAATCTCAACGTACTCTGTAACATCACCGATCCATCTAGGTGCAGCAATTGCCGATGAATGCAAAATTTGTCTCCAGACATACCTGCAGACTAAGTATTTACTTTCGGATGCGGTATACTATATGGTCACAGCTTTGATTTATGGTTACAGCCTTGATTCACTGTCACAGCCTTGATTCACAAATTTATTGCCAACTATATTCAAAATTTAATGGAAGATTTGACATAGTCAAGGAGCAGCACTTCGCAGTGCACTTGAAGGTCCACTTTGAGCCAGAGTACAGACCGAGAAGATTGATGCCGAATAGCCTTGAGCTGGCTGGACGTGATTGCATTAGGCAGGCTGGATGCAATCAAACCAAACAGGCTGGATACTATGGACATGGGCTGCTTCTGGGCTGACTGGAGATGATTGACCTGGGCTATCTCTCAGCTGGCTGTATGCAATTGAGCCAACCTGGATGGAAGTATTACTATTTCTATCAGGTGGACTTGGAGATTTACTTGGAGGTGAACTTGAAACTGCACTTTGAGCTGGCAGTGGTACATTAAATACAGACTGGCTGGAGATGGTAGAACTGCACTGGATACCTACTAGGGGGACTTGATTGAGCCAATATGGCTCTCAGCTTGCTGGATGTGATTGATCTGGACTGCCTCTAGGGTGGTGGGAGATAATCAAACTGGGCTGACTTACAGCTGGTGGGAGACAATCAAAATGGGCTGGCTGGATGCACTGCAATACGGCTCGCTCTCAGCTGGCTGGATACGAGCGAGCGAAAATGGCGCTTCACTGTCTGGATGTGATTCAGTCAGGCTGGTACTCAGCTGGCTGGATGCAATCAAGCCGAAATAGCTCTACGGTGGCTGGTGATAATCGAGCTTGGCTACATGGTCATGATAATTAAAATTGACTGAATATCAATCAGGAATTGACAATGAAGAGAGTGACTATCAGAGTGAGAGAAGCATCATAGAGATGAATTTGGAACTTAGAATGTACAGTACAAATATGGTTGAAAGTAAGGGAGTAGAAATGGGAGTGAAAAAGAAGTGCTTGACATAGTATCTCCCATGCAATTGATAAGAGCTGGTTCCCAGCTGGTTGGTTATATCAATCAAAATTGTCTCTATTAGCATTGCAAATAAAAACAGTGACTGTGAGAGAGAAAGAGAAGTATGACAGAGTTGAACTTGGAACTTAGAACTTAGAGTACAAATACGTCTGAAAATATGGTGGTGGAAATAGGAGTGAAAAAGATCGTAGAAATGGGAGTACTGCAGTGGTCAAGCTGATAGCCAGATAACTTGGATTTGATGCAATCGAGTCAGGCTAGATAGAGATGACCAAGCAGTATTGGCTGAACATAATTGAGGTGTTCTGGCTCTTGGCGGGCTCTGGATTGGCTGGATAAGCGGGCCCTGGGCTGGTGGTAGACAATCATGCTGCACGGGCTTGTCGCAATTGAACATAAATCGTTCTCAGATTGCTGGAAGGGATCCAATAATGATGGCTCTTTGCTGGCTGGGAACGATTGAGCTGGGTTTGCTTTTGGCTGGCTGGACAAAATCTAGTTTGTTTGGCTCTTGACTGGTGGAACACAATTGATTAGTGCTGGCTTTGGATTGGAGACGATGGAGCTGGACGGACTTGGAGCTAGCATGATGGAATTGAGCTGGTTTGGTTCTCCGCTGGCTGGACAGAATCATGTAGGGCTGGCTTTCAGCTTGATGGAGATGATGAAGCTGGTTAGACATTGGGCTGGCTGAAGGCAATTGAGATGAGCTGGCTCGAGATGATTGAGAATCAAATCCGGCTGGGAGTGTGGCCACCGAGCACCAAGCACCATGTACTTCGAATGGTATGACAATGAATACTGAGTAATATGTGACTGTATAGATATATAGTGCCCATAGTTGATTGAGTGGTGCATTATATCATATTGTCACAGAATTATGTATTATTCCACCTACCAATATTCCAGGCACTTCAGGCTGATGATACACATCTGGGTGTGCTAACTATAATTCATCACATAGATTTTGTTGTGATGGTCATATTCAACTGGGCATAGAAGACTGCAGAGGATGAACAAAATATTATATCTGAAGATACAGAGTTATTCTTAGTTATAAACCAATTTTTAAATATTATGTTAAATTATATTTCAATATATACTATAGTGGTTGCTTTTGGTACCCCAGTAGTAAACATTTATACAGTTAATAAGAAATCACTAGAATTATCTATCTATAATACAATATACAGTGTGAAAGCTATTTTATTATTCTTATCAAGTCAGTAATTCTATAGTACACAATGGGGGTAGGTAATGGGACTTGTGATGAAGTTCTGTACTCAAATGATATATGGATTGGCCAATATGGTATATGGTACTATTTCAATACAGTGGGTTAATCAGCGATTTGCCATCTTTCAGAAATATTGAATTTCATTATCATTTGAAATAATGTTTCATAACACTAAATTTGGCTTTCATACCCACAGATTCCATGTTTTGATTCAAATATCATATACTGTTACTGTAAATTAACTATGCCAAATAGATAGAGGGTTTCAATAAATATATTTGTATATTCTGCAATGAATTTGTGTTGCACATACCACTCTCAAATATATATCAGTTTCTTTTACTTCTTTATACTTGTAATGAATTTTGTGATCTCCAAGGTACAAATTGAACGATTTAACTAATATTTCACAGCTGCCATTCATAATTTGATGGAATATATATCTTGAATCTATAATTTGTTGAATACTAATAAATTCCTTGTTTAGAAAATTCTTTATAACATGAAAAATCAATTCACTACAGACTGCAGTTGGAAAAGGAATAAAAAAACCTATACTACATATAGGGAGGCAGATCATCCAACAGAAATATATTTATCGAATGTAAATATTGTAACTATAAGAACTGAATATAATACTGCATTCAATGAAAGAGAAAAAAGAATGGAGAGAAAGTAGATATAATACAAGGATGCAAATGAAAAATATTGAAGTTACTGAATTGGTTATTAGAAATACAGAAAGACAATTGAAAGTAAAAGGAAGTAACAGACACATGATTTGATCAATACTACAGCTGGAAAGAATGAAAATAATGTTAAGAAATTAACAGTACAGGAATTATCAAATAGTACAATTGAAAATAATAATATTTTGAATTGTTAAAGTTCATTTGCTATATATCTGCTGTCTAAAATCCATAGTCCAACTGTGACAAGTGTAATCAATATATTTCTGGAGTCATGGCTGTCTGCCTATCTATAGAAAGCAACAGAGCTGCATTGCAAACCTGCCCTCCAATCCAACCACCCAGTATATTTGACAACCATCATCCACCAAAACATATGATCTGAACTGATAAGTAAAATCTGGACTCCAAAACACCCCAACTGCATGTAGCATCCATAACCAACTTTTCTATGGTAGCTGACTCCCATCTCCATTTCCATTTCTGCATCACCCTGCAATTGTTTCAAATTCTGGGAGGGTATGTACCCAAATGGTACAAATTTTGGATTTGACGGTATTGTTCATCACTATTGACTGGTGTGGAATATTCTGTCAAGGTGTTCTTTCGACCGGAATATGTGATGTGATAGATTGGCTTCCCATTGCTCTCCATCTTGGAATTGTCTTTCTACTCAACTAGGAAGCATACTTTGCCATTGTTGGTACTCCTTTTCCAGTCTGCAATTCATTGAATTGTGTATTCTGAAGTTCTGCTGTGTGTGATTCTGATTGGCAGTGGTGCATGTGGCCACATGACTTCAATTTCACACACAATCAGCACTGGCTGATATTGAATATTTAATATTCCTGCAGGTAGGCCAGAAAGTCATCCAGCTCAAAAATGGTTCCTCCATGTTGATTTCCCTTGTTCAATAGATCCATATTGTTCTGCCAAAGGGCCTTGCAGAGTTGGGTGCCCTGACTACTGGTATTGACGCCATTGATATCATCTCTGCCATTCAGTGTGTATTCAGTGGTGTTCATATTTCATAGCAGAAGATTGCTTATGTTCAGTATTCCACAATCCCTGGACCGAAAGCTGCAAGGATGTCGTATTTTAGTTGCCTTCGGTGTCTCTGTAGTCTGCATCACATTCTGTGTATTCATCAACCAGTCCAGAAGGTTTTTCATTTTTGTCATGGTATTGCCTGCTTCACTCTATCCCCAGTTTGGGGTTGTAATGCTGCTGTCATCAGGTCAAGCAGCATCTGGGGGTCATAACCCCAATCGGCATTGAAGAGAAACATACCATGTGCCAGGTTGATATGGAATTTGTAACTATATTTGGCAAAGTCAAGAAGGCAGTCCCATTGGTATTCATTTGCCACAGCAAAGTTTTGGACATACTGCTTGATGATTCTGTTTGCCTTCTCAGTCAGACAATTGGTCTCTGGATCGAAGCTGGTCAACAATGTCATTTGGGTATGCCAGATTATGTTGTGGTACTGCTAAAAATCTGATGTAAATCAGGAATTTTAATTCTATACCAGGGTCACAAGTAAATAATTGAGCTGGAAGTATCTGTCTATAACAAACTCAGTGAATTGCTTTGCAGTTAGGCTAGTAATCCAGACAGTTACCTTATCAGCCCTCATGGTTGATCAATCAATGAAAGTGATAAGTATAACATTTCCCCCATATCTCACATCTGCAATTGACTGTGACTGGCAGCTCAGTGATAAAGCCCATGTTTATCAGCTAATTTTGCAAGTTGGTGATGTTGACCCATTGCAGCAGGCCATACAGTATCCTATGTGACCACTTTACTTGGTGACAGGCAACATTTGTGTACATGTACGACTATACTTCATATGCAAGTCCGTTTCAATACAATTTCTGGGCTACCAGTGTAGACATCCACTGAGCCCCAAAATGGCCTCCAATTGCCTAGTCATGAGCCTCATAAATTTCCTATTTCCAGAGTTGCTGAAATATGTCCAATATTTCCATTACTGCTTGTCAAATCATCCCATTCTCCAATACAAATTGCTATGCTCTCATTCTCCTTGTCAATGATTTCCTGTCTAGTTCCCTCTCTATTTTTGCTTTTTCTCCACTACTATTAGTACATCCTGAAAATACAGGCACCACTTATAGGCATCCTCAATATCATCAAGCCCATCTTTGGCTTGGATCCCACAGATTCACAGGGCTTCAGCATGTGTGGGATTCACTGTTCCATTCTTCATGGCCTCAGTTAATGCTTTTTGTTCTACTTCGGATAGCAGCAGATTTTCATAGTCCATCCAGCCACCACAAGCATTTTGGCAGTAATCTTTTATGCCTGGGCAGTACTCATTATTGAAGTCATACTCCTGCATCATCTCCATTGGTTTCATTTGGCACTCTGGTAGTTATGATAGACCAAGAATGTTCTGAAGTGATAAGTGATTGGTTTGGACTGTGAACCAGCAGCTGTCTGTGAAACAGAAACGCCAATGCTTGATCACACCTTAGCTATGAGGAAATTCTGCATCTTGATAGTGTAATACCATTGTGGATCATAGAGTGTATTCAAATGATATGCCATGATATAGTTTTCAACCATGGTTTCTCCTAGTAGCTACTGTTGTGTGGCTCTGATTGTAAAGTCTGATGCATCAGTATGTATTAGCTAATGGTATTCATCTTTCTCAGACAGTTCTAGTACCACCCAGCAAATCATGACTGCTTTCAAGAAGTCTATGGCTTTCATGACAACGATATATTAGGTGGGATCCACCCTGCATGGATTGACCACCCATTTGTCAACAGTGACAAGGCTTAGCAGTGTGGTAGAGATTTGAACACAATATGACACAAAATGTTGGTAAATCACAGTTAGACCAACAAGGCTCTTTATGTAATAGGGGGTGTCTGGATCTCGCCAGTATGTAATTACATTAATATTCTCATATTTTACTGGAATAGAGTCATATTCACTAACAATTGTATATCTGAGGAATCGTATCTTTGTCCTTCTGAATATATACCTGGTTTCTTGCAATCAGAAGCTTGCCTTGCAAAAGGTGTCCAATATTACGTTAATATGGTAGGAGTATTTCTCATCAACTTTGGATTTGATCAGTATATTGTCAATAAACAAAATACAGTAGTTGTCATTGATATGCTGTTGCAGCAGGTCAATCATCAGTTACATACACTGACTGGGTGCATTTACAACTCCAAATGGCATGGCTAGCCACTCATACAATTTGTTGAACCTGATATGGACAGTCTTCTTGATTGAGTTAAGATGATTGTGGTACTGGTGGTATGCTAGAAAGAAGTTGATTTTGGAGAAAAATTTAATGCCTTGGATCTTGGTCATGAAAGCTTCAGGGTGTAGGAGTGGAAATTGGTTCTGGACTATTATTCGATTCAATACATGATAGTTGATTACCATCTGGAACAGTGGCTGCCCTTTGGCATCAAAGGCCTGGGGAACAAATAGTATCAGAGATGCATATGGTGAGTCAAATTTTCAAATTAGCAATTACAATAGTAGCTTCTTGGTGGTTGTTTGGTACACCTCCCAGTTGCATCAGCAAAATCGGATTTTTGTTAATTCAGGTTGTTGAATATGCTGCGCCCATAAAGACTGAAGTACAATATGGTTATTGGCCAGAATAGGTATTTGAGTTGTATTGTAAGTAATAACATTTGAAACTTTTGTTACCCTTCAATGCATGAACTCCAGTTGTGCAGTTATTTCTGCAAACTCTCTATAATACTTTTATCAACACTGGTGAAGTCAAATATCATTGGGTTATGATCCCATTTGAGGTGAAAAACCATAGTCTTGTCTTTATTGTTGAGATGTTTGAAATACACCTTCATTGACTTCATTCAAACCCCTTTCAATTTGTATGGCCATCCCTTACCCTTTTTGAATTTTCTAAATTCACAATAGTAGTTTTCCTCAATCTACCCAAACTGATGAGACTGTTCATCAGATCTAAGTTAGAATCTATTGTTATGATAATAATTCTCTATGCAGATAATGTATTCTCATAATGCTTACTTGTTGACATTACAAATCGTTGTCTCAAATATTTTTTCAGTTAACTCATCATTTTATATAGTGCTTATTGACCAATAACAATGACAATACTGAAGATTCCCAGTGTCAATGCAATAATTGTAAAAAGAGAAATTCAACAATCAAAAGAACCAAAAAACCATATCGTAATAAACAAAATACGTGTCATTTTTCCATTACATATATTTCCTCCATTATATTCCCATACTTGTTCTCTTTCAAGAGTCATTGAGGCCCAATATATGCAACTTGAAGCTGCCATAATCCTCTAAACAAACTTTTTCAGTATCCGTAATATTGCAATTGTCATTGCAATTGTTGTTGATGTTATGTGTATTTGTGTCGCTGATGCCAGTGATATATACAGTAGTGGTGATCATATAATGTCGCCCACAACTTGGTAGAATTGCAAATAGTGCAGCTTCAACTTGGGCTGTTATATGATGAAATTTATTGATAGAAATATCAGCAAGATTTTCAGGATCATATAAAAGATACTCCTCCTCGTATACTCCCTGGTCATTGTATGGCATTGATGCATTCCCCAGAACAACTATTGTCTATCTCTGCCTTCAACAAATCATCATTTTGGTGTCTCCAAATGTCCTGGTTTAGACCTCACGGGAGATAGAAAGAAACTTGTCTTCAAGATATGGAATTCAACTATACGGTGACAGTTGGTATTTATAATCAAATATTGTTGAATGTTATCTTACAATGTGCACTTCAACCAGGGCCAATCTCAGCTGGTGCCTTGTATTCGCCGATTGTTCATGATTCCAGGCAATGGCAAATAGCGATTACAGCAGGTACAATGAACATTGAATTGATCATATCGATTATTCCACAGTCTTTCATTTTCAATAGTATTGCTTCTGCAAAGTATGTCTTGTAAAGTAGGTCCACAATTTCAGTCATTGCAAAACAATACTGGCAATCATGAAAAGCTATATTAGGCCACACATTGTGTCATTGTTTGAAGATATGCTGTTCATGTCAGCTCAGGGCATATCAATTGTGCTCGAATGAGGAGGGGTGCAATGTATTGTTTGACTCTATCCTGGTCTATTGTTCTGAAGCAATATGAAGAATCCACCATCTCCTTGCAATTATGGACCATTGCCAGGTAATCTTGCCAAGGGCCTTGATATTTCGTCAGACTAAAATCATTGTAGAAACGGATGAAATAAATGCCCTAGAAATGTATGCACAAGAAGGGTTGGTATTTCTCATTGCCAGATCAACTTCTGTGACATGATGATACCACCACAAGTGGATCTGGGCAGTCTGGACAGTATTTGTTGCCAAAGGGTTATTGAATGTTGCATATCTGCTTGCAATAAGCTTCACTTTGGCCAGAATCATTGCTTCAACACAGGAAAGTATCTGTTGGATATCGTATTCTGACCCAACTATTCGTCCTATCACCTCATCAATAGGTTCCAAGCATGTAAACTCATTCCAAAGCTCCTTGAAGACCACACAGTACTCACATCTTTTTTTACATATTTTGCGCCATAATAATGATTGGAATAGAACATTTGTAGTCTCATCATCAGAGACCTTATCTACTTGCCAGAAATCTCGGGAGTTCTTGGCTACTTCTCATCATTGTTATCAATTTTGACAAAGACCTCTTGTGGACTCGGTGTCAGTGGTTGGGTATAGGGAGGTGTCAATTGGGGATGTAAGGGCAGGTATGCCTGAGTATGGCTCTGTACTGGACTGTGAAAGTAAATATGGTTGCACACAAGACTATGTAATAAAGTCATTATGTATGATGGTAGGATATAGGGATGTAAGTAAGACGATTGCTGGAGTGCAATTGCACTTCTGCGAAATATATATATGCTGGGCGCTTACCTGGCCATCAGCCGGCTGCCATTACATTCTCCCCCTAGGCTGCCATACCTGTACATAAAAAGGAAACGAAAGAAGCAATGCTTCAAGCTTTTATTCCCTCATATGGCTTCATCAATCTCACTGTCTATTGTTAACACTCAATAAAAGACCTCTCGGTGGATGCTGCCCATGGGGAAACTCTATCTCCAGTAGTAGGTGATGAAAAGCCATGCTGATGCCATTTGTACTGGGCCGAGATGCAAAAAGAAACAAAAGAAGAAAAGTAAACAGATGAGATGAAAACCTCCAAATTGAGCCTGATTCCTCCAAGCCTACCTCTCTGAATCCAAGGCCATTCTAGCAGCAGGCCTCGATCTAAGTGCACTTTTTCAGCTGGCTCCCAAGTCCAACCTTCAGGTGGATGGTTGCAAATATCCAAGTTGACTTGCTGTTTCTCAAAATCTATTCAGTTGATTCACATAGTGCTGTCTCAGTAATACTTGAATCAGTAGTGCCATTGGCTTCTGGTATTTGTTTATCATAGATTGTATCATTTGATGTACTTGTGACCATAAATCTGCTGGCCTTCCAACAGTACTCTCATGTCTTTATGCCTCAGCACTGACATCCCACTCGTCTCCTGTGTCAGTGCAGATGGCCAGTACCCTTGCACTCGGATCTGCTGGCCTCGATTCTGAGCTTGCACAATATATACCAGCAGCTGTTGATGTTTGTGTAGAAGGTCATTCGGCTGCTGACTAATCAACTTATTAGAAGGGGGCTCCTGGCCATCTATTGTCTTCTGACTATTCCCATTTGTACACAATCGCTCATATTGAATACATTCATGAATATTCTGCTGGCATTGTGGCTAGTAATGCATCTTTGTAGCAGTCAACCGGTATCATTGGATGATGTATTTATCTCAGTTGTAGCGGCTGCTTGTGAAAGCTTTCAAATTCCTATGATTTCTACAAGCTTTTGTATATCTAAGCACATGGGTAACTTCATCAGAAATAGCCTCTACACTTGCCATTGATTATATGTGTCTCATCAATTGGCTCCAGATCAATTGGTAAATTAGCTACCCAGATTTGCCTTTCCATTGCCATTTGGCTTCACAATCAACAGTGGGGGGTTGACTTGTATTGGCTTGGTTGTGGCCTTGATTGCAATGATATATTGATTGTATTTGTACATGTTCCTTCCTGTATACTCATTTGAGTTGCCGTATTTAACTAGTAAGTTAGCCATAAGCTTTCACATATAATGTAACTAAATACGTTTCTGCTCCAGGTTGCTTAAAGAACCATTTTCTGATTCTCCTGTCTTCAAATTCCAAATTCACAAAAGTAGTCAGTCTGTACCCGCTGAGCTTCTCACAGATAGTGACCACTACATATGTTTCGCTCGTAGTGGACATTATTGTTGATCGATCTAATTTGTAAGTATTCTGTTCAAGGTCATTGTTACCATGTAATTTGGTGAATTTACTCTTTCAGCAACTTTAGCACAGAAGACTCACTTATGGTTGTCTTTCGTACGTCCATTATGGAGCTCAGTTGGTTCGTATTCTGCAGAGCTTGATTTCTTGACTACTGATTTCGCTGGCTCCTGGCAGCTAGTATTGGGTGCGGTTGATACCAGTGCAATCGTTGGTCTCAGCGAATTGTGCATTCAATGTATTCAGTGATGATTGCGGCAATAAAGACCAGCATCATAGCCAGTGACTTCCCATTCACCCCCAGGCTTGCCAGTGTACTTGCACTTGGTCTCATCAGTATTCTGGTGCCCTTGATATGAGAAGTATGCCAGGTGCATTGCAGTGGTGATGGTGAGTCATTCCACAACTTCCAGTCTGGGACTCATCAGCAGTAACAGTTCCTTGGGTTCCGGAACAGTCATCTCCAGCTTTGCGAGGTTGGTGTTCTGTCAACAACTGAATGCAGGTACATGCACTGTCGATTCTTGCCAATTCTCATAGTTTTCCCATTTATATGACGGTTTCGATTGCCATCAGGCTTTGTGCTTCCGTATCTGTATTCAATTGTAAATCATGCAGCATCACTCATACAGTCAGTATTTCATAATGAATGGGTCGCATTGAAACATGACCCTGTCTCGCCATATCAGTAAGTCACTTGTTAGCCTTTCCATGAGTATGCTTGATTATACTTTGCACTTGAGGAATCTGCATTTTGTGGCTTTCCTGTGGCTCAATAAGTGGTATCCACCTAGTAGCCAATTCTCATGAATTCATGATTCTGCGCATATTGAAAGCTTGGTATTGAATTGACAGTTTGCAGTTGCCATTCCTAGCAAGGATATCGTGGTTGTTTGCATTCCATGGTGGATATCTGCCTTCTTTTCGGATGTCAGTGTTCTATTGCCAACTTGTGATTATATCAGTGTGTACACTATTGAGTTTTGTCGATTCTCTCATCAATCCTCATTGATTCTTCGAATCCAGTTGCCATTGTGATTGCAATTCTCATTGCATATCATCTCAAGCAAGAGTTTCTTCAAGAACAGAGTAGGAATTGAAATAAAATATTAAATGTTTATCCGCCCATGTACAATCCTTCTCTGAGTGTATGCGATTGTACGCTACACTCATTCAACCTGTATTGTCTGACTGTGCCATAATTCTGTATGTTCATAAAGAGTTCACTAATATCAATGTATGCTGGTTGTATCATCGTTGCCTTCCCTAGCACAAATATTGGCACTGTTGTTGGGGATGATAATTGCTGGGTAAGCCATTAGCTAGATTTGTCTTAATATATAGGCCTTCAGAGTTCTTAAATCCATCTCCTCAGGAAACAAAGTTTTGGCTGCAGGAAGGCGGTGAAGAGAATGACCTTCTGCACATAATGTTGACAGGAGTTTGGCTGAAGGAGTTCTTGTGAAGGCTGCAGGAGGGCGGTGAAGAGAATGACCTTCTGCACATCATGTTGACAGATGTTTGGCTGAAGAAGTTCTTGCGAACACTGCAGATACTTGGTAAGGAGATCTGGTATCAGTGGTGATATTTCGACTGAGTGGCTAGTTCTGGATGTGAGCTCCATGAAGCATAGCACTACAGCTTTATATAAGATAGTAATTGGGTCTCTGGGTTAGATGTGCATTCCCCATAGTATATAAGCCAGCTCTTATCTCTTCTTGTATATGGTAGACAATTAAGCACCTTAGTCTTTCTTCCTTGTACTCATCAGGTTATGAGCCCTTATGCTATTTTGTTCTGATTTCCATTATCTATCAACTGCCCTTGAATTCCATCAAATCAACTGCAGTGATTTGGAATACTTGATAATGCTCAAATCAATCGGCAGAAGACCTCTGAAAACTTGATTTTATTGATTATTCCCTATGTACGACATGTTATTTGCCTCAGTTTAATTGAAACTCACCAAATGCAATCATAGATGGCGGTGAGTTGTGGCTGGGCCTTGGGAAGTATGTCACCAGCAAGATGAGGGTACCGAGACCCCAACTTCCACCTCTTCCACCTGTTTCCTCCTCCAATGCTTCCTCTACCCGCACTTTCTCCTCCAATGCTTCCTCCTCTTCCACATCCTGTAGAAGGTTTATACTCTGCCACCCCCAAGATATTAACTACGAGTTCCTCTCGAAATCCTTGGACTTGGATTATCTTGGCCACGTCAAACATTTTCTCAGAGATTGGTTACCATGGCAAATAAATAAGAATAAGGCAATTGGACAAGTCATCTGCACAATCGACCTGGCAACCGAAATGCGATTTCCAAGCATTATAGAAACAAAATTACTCGGAGAGGCAATCAAGTCTGAGTTTGACACAGCCCTCAAGTTCAATGGCTAATATGTAGCAAAGCTCGCCTGCTGTCGCCTCGAATTGTACTTGACTGTGGCTGAATGGCAGGCTGCCCAGGAATCAATTATTTGAGATCTTGCAACATTTGACATGCAGGTTACTATAACTTGGAGAAAGGTCTACATCACATCGAATCTCCCCATCACCCAGGAGCAGACTAATTGCACATCAACTTTCGAATTATTTGGAAAGGCCAAGACCTCACCAGAAATCATGATACACCTTGTTGCCTTTGAAGCCAAGCTCTGGTAAACATATGGTCTGGCCCCTGCTGCAGCCTTGTTAAGTTCATAGAATGCAAGAGGCAAGAAATCAAAGACTTGCCCAGCAAATTCAGTTGAGGGCCAGGGGAGTGAGAAAGAAATGTCCTGCTACAGCTGAGGTAAGAAGGGACATATGATAAGGAACAGTCCCAATAAGAATAAGTTAGTCCTGAGGAGGAGGAGTGACGCTAATATATCAATGGGAATGGATACGGAGTCATTCCTCTTCTCAATAGTGATATTAAATATGGCATTGGCCTTGGCCTCACGTGATTTCTGCATATTCAACTGTGGAGCAACAAATCATGTCACTGGGAACCGATATCTGTTTGAGTCAACAAGCTTCCAACTGACCTGGCTGGTGATCAAAAGGCTTCCATGTATGGTTTTGGGCATCCAATTGCACTCCAAGGGCCCTTTGAAATGCATATGCCAGGCCTGCATAATGGGCAAGATGTTTCGGCAACCATTCAAACCTATGAAGCCCGGAAATCAGGGCAAATCTCAACTACTTGAGCTGATACATTCAGATATCATTGACCAAATACCTACACCTACGATGAGTGGGTTTTGATACATCATATTATTCACTGATGACTATTTCAGATACCGCATATGGTGCTTCATGAAACTGTAATGCAAAGCACTGGCCTGGTTCAATGATTATATTGCCATAGCAGAAAGACCAAATCTGAATGCAGTATACTGCATTGGCTTTGATGATGGTGGGAAATGTATCAGCACAGAGCAGTTTCTACAATACTTGGCCAAAGAAGGAATCATTCAAGAGCTATCAGTACCAAGATTACCACAACACAATGGGCTCTCCAAATGAAACACAGCTACGATAACGGATCCAACTTGCCCTCTGCAGAAATATTCCAGGATGCCAATCAAGTGATGGGCGGAAGCCATGGCTAAAACTGTATACATCAAAAATAGAGTACCGACTCATATCATCCTGGAGATGACCTCTTATCCATGATGGACAAAGGAAAGACAATGTTTACTCACCTACAAGTGTTTGGATGCCTGGCTTATGTCTGAATATATGGAGACTTGAGAATGAAGTGGAATAACTATACCAAGTTGGGTATCACCCTTGGCTACTCCGATGAAACCTCGACCGAGTATGATGTAATCGATATCAACTCAGGCCTAGTTTTCATGGCCAGCTATGTTCAGTTCAACAATATCATACTCTACCATCAGCTCCTGATGATCACAAATCAGCCCAGAATTGTGTTCAAACCTGCGGACAAATCTCCAAATATCCCACCTTCTCTAATTATGCTGCGCTATACAAAGCCATTCAAGTTTATTGAGCTGCCAGCTATCAACCCATTCAAATCTATTGAGCTGCCCAATACAGGCTGAATCATACACTTTGAGATTGGGATAATGATTCCTTGTTACCTCAACCAAAGACTTGAGAATGAACCCCAACTCCTGCCCATCCAAACAATCGAATGGTTCAGGAAATTAAGGGCAATATGATTGGGGTGGTCCTGCCTGAAATTCCGGGACAAGAGGAAAAGAAATGTATGATTCAAGATGAGTATAGCCATGATGATTGAACGTGGTGCGAAAATGTACAAAATTGCTCTTAATGCTTATGATTCAGAACAGTAAACACGAGCTATCCATAAGGAACTGGTATCAATGGAAAGTTATGGAGGTTTAACCTTCATGCAGAAGATACCGAATGGTGCTAGCATGATTCAAAGCCGATGGGTAATGGGTAGAAGGTTATTTGCAAATTGTCAAATTGATGAATGGAATTCAAAACTTGTTAGTCAAGGAGACCTTCAAAAACCTGGAGACTGAAATGCAATCACATCTCGAGTTATTCATTTGGCCTCGATCAGGCTAGTTCTCAACCTTGCAGCAGAATACGATCTTGCGATAGCCATACTTGACATTCCAACAGCATCTATTGGTTACCATCTCCATCCATCCCTCAATATGAGGTGTTCGGAAGGAGAATGGCTGGATTTGCATGTTTGAATCTGCCCGAAAGTCAAGTTGAATGAAACCCTGTATGGTATCATGTAGGCAAACAGGGAGTATTTGGAGGAAGTTTTGATTATATAGATGATGAACTCTTCCTCCAGGCCTCGATTTCGGCCCCAGGTCTCGTTTTTGATGGAAATCTTAATAACTCTCACAGTGTTCTTGTTCTTGTTTATGTTGATAATCTTATGATCATCAGCTCTTCAGCCCTTCGGACCTCAATCTGTAGCTAGCTGTATGACCGAATCAATACCAGAGGTCAGGTTCCTGTTTCTGACACCACTCAGTATCTTGGAATGATGGTCACACAGGACCAACAGAGGAAGTCGATTGCTGATGACCAAATAGGATAGATCAAACGAATACTCGACCATTTTGAGATGACCTACTTGAAAGAAGGCATAACACCAATGGAGATCGGATATGAACCTCACATGATACAAGCTAGTAGTGTTAGCAACAGTTCCGGGTTACCCGGCTGCGGTCCGGGTCAGGAACCGGACTAAACCCGAACAGGTCATAATTTCCAGTTCCAAACCCGGAACCGAACCGACCAACTGGCAGGTTTTACCGGGTTTGGTTAGACCTGCAGAGTCCAACCTCCGGGTTCTTAAAACAGGTTCTTGCGTATTTGGCAAATGGAAAGCATTGCACATACCACTATAAAGAGATAAATTTAAATGTTCAATAACATTTCACACTATCTGCCGAATATTTCATTGTATATAATAAAATATAATATTGTGATATGTTCATTACTTACGGAACTGTGTTCGTATGCCAAAATCAATTACAGATGATTTCGACCAGTTATTAGTTGCTGTTTTGTATTGAAAAACTGTCAAAGGATCTTTAACAAATATGATATAGAAATATAACATAAGTTCTGCACTGTTTCTCAGCGATCTGTTGATGCTCTGTTGAAGTTTACTTTCAGACCTGTAGCATATATGTATGGCCGTATGCAGATTGTATATTCAAGTATGAAGAATGACAATAAGCTATATGTTATCAAGACCGATTTTGCAATACTGATAAATTACGATTGAATAATTGCTGATACTCACGTTCAGAGGTAGTATGGATATATCATTATAAACCATTTCATTGATAAAAGCAGTCGAAATTTTGAAAACATAAAAGAAATATATAAAATCCGTCGTGCTAATGGTGTTGTGCGACCAAAAATCATTCACGCTCCATTGACACTAACTTTTAGTTCTGCAGTCTACGTTTCTTATTGTGCGAAAACAATAGATATGATTGTAACAGTGGGCTGTCATGCTTATTCAATACGAATATACAGTGCGATATGGATTAATCATGATTTAATTCCGCCAAGCTTGGTTGTTCGAATATATCAGAAAAAATTGATTTGCCGATAAAGACAGTCAAAACTGCAATCATACTCCAAGAGCTCACTCAATCAGGCGCGCTAAAGATGTTGTGCCACCAAAAATCGTTCATGCTCCATTGACACTCACTTCATCTCTTGCAGTCCACACGTTCTATTCGGCAAAAACGATAGATATGAATATTACAGCTGGCTTTCATACAGATTCAATGAAAACATACCATGTGATATGGATTAATCATGATTCAATTTGTCCAAGCTTGGTTTCAACGGTTGCCCAAGTGCATCTGTAAAAATTGATTTGTTGATAAAGGCAGTCAAAACTGCAATTACACTCATTAAGCTCACACAATCTGACGCACTAAAGATGTTGTGCGACCATCAATTGTTGACGCTCACTTTTACTGCTGCAGTCTACACGTTGTGTTGTGCAAAAACAATAGATATGATTGTAATGGCGGGCTTTCATATATATTCAATAAGTATATGCTGTGCAATACAGATCAATTGTGATTTAATTCCTCCAAGCTTGGTTGTTCGAGTGCATCAGTAAAAAATGATTTGTTGATGAAGGCAGTCAAAACTCCAATTACAATCATGGAGCTCACACAATCTGACGTACTAGAGATGTTGCGCAACCAAAAATTTGGACGCCCTGTTGACGCTCACGTTTACTTCTGCAGTGTACGCGTTTTGTAGTGCAAAAATAATAGATATGATTATAACGGTGGGCTTTGATGCATATTCAATAAGAATATGCCGTGTGATACGGATTAATTGTAATTCAATTCGTCCAAACATGGTTGCTGGAGTGCATCAGTAAAAATTGATTTGTCAATAAAGGCAGTCCAAACTGCAATGATACTTCTAGAGCTCATACAATCTTACGTGCTAGAGATGTTGTACCACCAAAAATTGTTGACGCTCCGTTGATGCTCACATTCAGACTTGTAGCCTAGATGTATGGTCGCACATTTACCGCATATACATGCGTAAAGGCCAGCATTCATTCTTATTAAAGTAACAAATATTGTATGATAGTGATATATCGTGATTCAATAATTGCTGATACTCACTCTCAGAGATAGCATGAAAGCATTATCAAAACTCACTTCACAGATTCAATTGCATTTTATTCATCATTATATTGCTGATATTGACAGCAGAAATTCAATAATGGATTAAATATTGAATTTATTTAAGTATGCCCAATAAACCCACTCGCCTATTCCCCTTCATTGGTAATATCTTCATCATCACTGTCGTTCTCTTTGAAATGATAATTAGTCATTATTCATGTGAAAGGGGGGAGTGCATACCTGACATATCCTCGATACTGACATCAGTACTGGAGCTATCATAATTAAAATTGACTTCGTCTTCTGAATCTTCAAGTGTGGTAAATTCATTCAAAAGGCTGAGATGAAGTACTCTTTTAGGACTAAGTTGTGCTGCTTGGGCTGCAGATAGTCCTGGGGTTGCGGATACTACTGGTGCGGCCAACGCTGTTGGTACTGTACTGGTCCCAGGCTTCATGCCTTTGCTCCTCCAGTAGGTAGCAGAATTTCGAGGAATCTTGTTTTGGCTACGAAGGCAGCCATTGAAGTGATTTTCATAGATCATGCATGGATACTTTTCAATGACTGCCTTCACACTCTGATGGCCTGGCAACTGAACACCCCTTCTCTTCTCTTCTCGAATCTCTGCTTGAGGATTTTTAATCAAATGCTTAGTTTCTTTGATTGCAGCACACAATATGCCATGTTTGCCCATATCAACTATTTTGAGCGCGATGCGCATGTCCGCCTGCCCGAGCTGTACATGCCCACCATGCGTGGCCATTGTTACGGACATGTTAAAAATCTACTAAAATTCAGTTGCGGTAATTAAAATTGAATGTTAGAAAAAGTAGTTACTTCAATCATATACTCCTCCGTGGCCTCCTGTAATGCTCTTAAGGATGCTCGTGTCCACTCCCTAAGTCATTTGTCAGAAAATTTCTTTGCAAAAACTCAGGAGTTGACAACATTATGGTACTCAATTGCACGGACTGTTCGGATGAATGCCTCGGTAGACTACAGAGGGTTGTATTTTCGGCTCTGGTTGAACTGTTGACGTAGTTCCGAACGAATTGAAGCTCATTATATCCGATCAGTTGACTGTCGTTATTGCAGATTAGGTAACATACATTCCATTGCATTGTTTACCATGTTTTTTTTCGCACCAGTTATGCGTACAATTTTCAACTTTTGGTCCTCTTGCATATTTCTTGTTTCAATATGCGCTGCAGTTAGGTGAGGATTCTGGGTGCGACATTGCAGAAAAGTGCTTTGAACGCTTGTATTCGATATACAGGCGTGCGTTGGTGTGGATACATTGTCCAATTGACTGCCAGAAGCAGTTGCTTTTGGTTGAGCGATTGCTTGGGAATATGGTAAGTGAAGAGAGAAGAATTCGAGTTTGGAGAAGAGGAAGAACCAGAAGAATATATAAAAATTGATGCGAATATCAAGTTGAATCATGATTTTCCACTGTCAATATATAGATTATCGCATTGTAGTATTTCACGATGGACCCATCTGTGGAAGGCTGCAGAATTGCAAGGATGTTGGCCTGTTTCAAACCCTGGTAATTGTTAGCTTTTAATAATACATATAGCTGAACCACTGGCAATATGATACCTTTGAGATAGTAACCGGTGGTTATATGCTCGGGGTAATAGCCGTTACAACTGAAGCCATGTCATGTGCCACAGTATCTGCAGCCAAGTTGAACGGATGTTAGATTATGGTTGAGCATTTCTCCAAGCTGTTGCAGTCATAGCGCCTGCCTGTAGGATCATTTTGGAAGTATAACTATAACCATGAAGACCCACCTTTCTACCTCTGTCCAACTTCCAACAACTCCTCTACAAAGTACACACGAACCACACTATAGAGCCACAATTATGGTTCAGTCACCTAAACACAACTTTTCGGCACTCCCAGCAGGCAAATATGGCAAATTAAGTATGTCCACAACGACACAACGTCATAAAGCGAACCAAGGCAAGACTGGTGTCAAAGTCGAATGTGTCTGAGTGCTTGGCGCTCTGTGCAGTCCCCGTTCCAAAAAGAGGCATGCAGCTGAGCTCTGACCTGAATCAAACTTTGCAAGCAAGGAAGCAAAGGAGAAGTGGATTGAGGAATTTGTGCAGAGTGAAACAGCAGCAGCAAGACAGATGGTTGCGGAAGCAGAAGCGGCAGTGGAGAGAGAGCAGGACTCAGTATTAAGAAGAGCAGCGGCTGGTACAACCAATATGTCATTTGAAGAAATGCTGGAAGAAATTGGAGATAGTGTTGATGATGTCGCAACTTCAGATGAGGAAGATGATGAAGATGAGGAAGAGGATGGAGAGGACAATGATGATGCAGAGCTCAGTGATGAAGATGAATCTGATTGGGTAGTTGGCACAATCAACAAATCGGTACTGGAACAACTTGATACCTTTTGGAAGAAGTGGATGACACTCAAGGAATTGACTACACCAGGATGGGCAGATACAGAAAATTACTTTCGTGAGCGTGATAGGAAGTACAGCACAGCTAATTTGATGATTCCGGCGGTGGTTACTTCCAATACGATTGAAAATTCAGACAATGCAGTTGCGTTGGGTCATTTTATGAATGCGACAATGTTACCTATGCCCCAACCACCCTCTCCACCTGGAAGTAGTAATTTGCGACTAGGGGTTGGCAAACTTAATGAGGCTATTAATATATTCACATCAGTCAAAACGGTTGAATCGGTGTGGAATCAGCCCTTGCAAGTATTTTCCTCCACTAACTATTATTCAGATGTCCAATTTAGCTGAAAATATGGGCACGGAGGATGGTGGCCTTTAGATATAGATTGTTGTATAGTCATGGATCATCATATTGGTGTTTTTGACAGTGTCTTATATGCAAATGCTTTTTTTACCCTATTTTTATATTTGTTAGTTTTCTATAATTTTAATGACAAGGTTGTAAAAGATGAAAAAAATTGTCTATGCATGTGCAAGGATAGTGCCGAATGTATGAACTTTAAGTACACCTAATATAGAAAATATACTGCCTATCAGCATGATTGAGTTATTAAAATTTATTTTCAGAATGAAAGTAAAAACTTAATTGATACATAATCTGCCACCGGAATTATACATCAGTGTTGTTGTATTTGTGTCACAAATTGCTGTTTGATCTCATACCTAATCAGCTTCAAAGACCGTCGTTATACGTATTTCAAATGAAACTTCAGCTGTCTAACCTGCAGCTCAGGCCCTGTACACATGATGGCAATCTCACAAAGTCCTTAAGAAGGCCATGAATATTTGGCACAACCGGCTGGATGATGAAAGTGTGCTATATATAATACAAACTTACGTCATTGCCCTTACACCGTGTAAAGCCGGTCATTAGTGGTATAATACTAAAAAACTATGTTTCAATAGCTATGCGAACTGTCCACCATATGTCAAAGAGTAGTGCCATCATGCATAGTATATAGTCATATTGAAACAGATAGTACAACAGCTTATAAATAATCGAAAATGTATATTCTTATTGAATACACATGAAAGCCTGCTGATACAATCAAAAATACTGCATTCGCACGACAAGACGGGTAGACTGCAGGACTCAATGTGAACGTCAACGGAATATCAACAATTTGTGGTTGCACAACATCTGTCACCCGTCAGATTGTGTGGCCTGCATGAGTATACTTGCAGTTTTTATCGCCTTGAATGACAAATCAAGTTTTACTGATACACTTGACCAACCAAGCTTGGAGAAATTAAATCACAATTAATCCGTATCGCACGGCATATTCTCATTGAATACGCCTGAAAGCCTGCTGTTATAATCATAGTTATGAAATTGGCATAATTGAATTCATAGACTGTAGGACTAAAAGTGAGCTTCAACGGAGCATCAATGATTTTTGATCCCACAACATCTGCAATGCATCACATTGTTTGAGCGCCGTAGGTGAAATTGCAGTTTTGACTGCCTTTATCGACAAATCAATTTTTACTGATGTACTCGAGCAACCAAGCTTGGAGAAATTAAATCACCATTGATCCGTATCGCACGCCATATTCTCATTCTGTATGCATGAAAGCCTGTCATTATGATCATATTTATTAATTTTACATAATTCGACACATAGACTGTAGGACTAAAAGTGAACGTGAACGGAGTGTTAATGATTTTTGGTCGTCCAACAACTCTAGCGTGTCAGATTGTGTAAGCTGCATATGTGTCATTGCAGTGTTGACTGCCTTTATCGACAAATCAATTTTTACTGACGCACTTGAGCAACCACGCTTGGAGAAATTCAATCACAATTAATTTGTATCACACAGCATATTCCAATTGAATAGACATGAAAGTCCGCCCTTATAATCGTATTTATCAATTATGCATAATTGGATACGTCGAGTGTAGAACTAACAGTGAGCGTCAACGGAGTGTCAACAATTTTTGGTTACACAACATCTCTAGTGCTTCAGATTGTGTGAGCGGCATATGTGTAATTGCAGTTTTGATTGGCTTTATCAACAAATGAATTTTCAATGATACAATCGAGCAACCAAGCTTGGCAAAATTCAATCACGATTCATCTGTATCGCCCAGCATATTCTGATAGAATAAGCATGAAAGCCTGCCCTTATAATCATATTTATTAATTATGCATAATTAGACACCTAGACGGTAGGACCAAAAGTGAGTGTCAACTGAGCGTCAACAATTTTTGATCGCACAACATCTGCAGCACGTCAGATTGTGTGAGCCCCATATATATAATTGCAGTTTTGACTGCCTTTATCGACAAATCTATTTTTAATAATGCACTTGATCAATCAAGCTTGGAGGAATGTAATCACGATTAATCCGTATTGCATGGCATATTCTCATAGAATATTCATTGAAGCCTGTCGTTATGATCATCTGTATTAATGTTATATAATTACGCAGGTAGACTGTAGGACTAAACGTGAGCGTCAACAGAGCATCCACAATTTTTGGTCGCACAACATCTCTAGCACGTCAGATTCTGTGATGTCCATTAGTTTAATTGCAATTTTGATTGCCTTTATCGACAAATCTAATTTTGCTGATGCACTCGAGCCACTTAGCTTGGGCAAATAAAATCACGATTAAACCGTATCGCTAGGCATATTCTTTTTGAATACAGCTGATAGCCTGCTGTTGAAATGAGACATATTCTTTGTGCACAGAATACAAGTAGATTGCAGGACTAAAAGTCAGTGTGGACGATGTGTCAACGATTTTTAGTCATACGACATCTCCAACACAAGGGGATTGAGGTAAATTGCTACGGTTATCGCAGTTGTGACTGTCATAACCGCCTAATAAGTTCTAAATAGGCAGATGATAGCGGGTATCGACTTTTTGAGCTACAGCGTACACATGGACTTAACCACTAATTTTCAGTACTAATGGAGTATGAACACATTGTCATAGTGCTGATAATGCTACTGCAGTTTGATGCAGCTGATATGGAACAGAACAACCCGATAGAATAATTCTATGCATGAAAATACGTCACTCATACTTGAAATTTTATTTACCTACAGTTTGTCATATTTATCATGAATTCATACGAACGGACTGTGGAAGTGGGTATTTAAGACATCAAGATATCCATACTCTAATCGATTTTTTTGACTGCAGTTCAACTGAAAATCTCTTGAACTCTACTTTCATATTCCTGTTTAACAGTTTTTTGATGGCTGCTGTAAAGTGCAATGATACATCCTCACTCGAAGTAATGTACTCTTCTAATGCTGATCGTGTCTTTATTTGAGATTTGACTAATGACATATTGCAAACGATATTTGATAAATGGTGGACCTGTATGAATGTTCAAACAAAAACTACGATTGTATGGAGTGGCTCCCGGCATGCATCAGCTTGGCGATTCTACAAACTTTGTGCAAATGCATCAAATGGCAGTACTGGTATCATTTGCATTTTTTGTCATCAGTTTCTTGTTCATCCATCTGAGAATGGAACAAGTACTATGGAGAAACACCTTTCATCAAAGGGACACAAAGCACAGCCGGAAAAATCAACGGAGTCTGATGTCACTTTATTGACTGGTACGGCTGGTACTGAGCAAGCTCTAGTGGCACTCAAGCAGAAAGGCAGTCATGGTGTTATGGTGGCAAGTTATTCCCATCAAATACAAATTGATTAACAATCCATAATTATACTGATGATTTTGACAGACAGAATGTCCAATATTGGCAGATAGTGACTTTACAGCCCATGAATTCAACCAAGATACCTGGAACCGCTATTTGATGCTAGGATATGTTTCTGCACATATCCTACAGAATGCTATAACGAACCTCGAGTTACGACGAATGTTCAATGCTTTAAGACACGATTTGGTTCTGCCCTTGGCCGGTATGCCCAATAATATTTGCTGAAGAGAATACTCCCTAACAATTGATGCAATCAAAATGCAGTTGCGAACAAAAAATTAACTTAGTGTAGCATTAGATGGTTGGATATCAACAAATGAATTGGCCATTTTGTCGGTCATCGGGTATTAAATAGATCGCAACTGGTGCTTAAGTGAAGTACAGCTTGCATTTGATGAGGTTAGTGGCTGCTTGGTTTTAATATTTTGTTCTGCTCACACAGAACTCTAGGTTAAAGGCCAATACACAAGTGCATGATTGGCTGAGCATTTGAAGCAAGTACTAGAATGTTTCGATCTTACTGACGGTCGATTACTGGGAATAACTACTGATAATGCCTCATCCAACTATTCAATGACTCAGGAACTTCAATCTACACTTGAAATCTCGGAAATTGACTGGTCGGCATTACAAAACCATATACCATGCATGGCGCGTGTCATTCAGCTTTGTTTGGGGGCATTCATGAGCAATCTGGGATTGAAAGGTCAAATGAAATCATCGGAAGCCAATGAGCGTGATGAGCAATTTAGAGGGAATGAGCGTGCGGCATTGACCCAAAGCCTAAAGCTGCAGAAGTCTGGGAACGCAAGAATCTCTGAGGTGGCAGCCATGAAGCCTGGAGTAGCTAAAATCATTGAAAAGGTTGTTACTGCATGCTATATACACTTACAGTCTGAATACTGACTCTCGATATAGCAAAAAATGCTCGCTGTATTGATCACTCTGACTCCTGGAAGATGTAATGAGTTTCTCAACTGCCAAAAATCCAAAGTTCGAATTGCAGTACTGCCTACCATGGATGTAAAAACTCGGTGGAATTCAACTCTGGAATTACTGGAGTGGGCATACAGATTGCAAGAGTTTACACCCGAGTGGCTCAAAAACCCAAATTACAGTAATTACTGGTCCTCATTTGCCACAGAGAACAAATGCATCATTGTTAAGTACGTGATGGAGGTCCTGAGGCTATTGCGTTACGGGACACTTTGGATGTCGAAATGGCATACACTCACCTTGCACTGTGTCATTTCAATCTATAATGACATATTCGATCATCTGGACAGCATCATGCGAGCTTTGGCAAAGAATAATTCTCCATGAACAGAGGATGTGTACTTTGCATTGAAGTTTGCATGCCAAAAGCTGTCCAAATATTACTCTGAAATAACACCAGAGACAGGAATTCTCTATATTGCAGCACAAGTCCTTGATCCATTTTGGAAGTTGAGATCATTTAGGAAGTGGGACAAGGCTATGGATGTTAATCCTGAGGACGAGGGTTCCTTCACTGCCCAATACATGCATGCATTCATAAAATATGTCAAGTACAAATACTGCACCAAAAACTTAGTGACGACCGACAGTAAATCCAATATAGTCCTGAATCATGATCCTTCCTCCTCTATACCAGTGTCTGAGCCAGGTCAATCGATTTATGATCCATATGATTTGTCCAGTGATGATAAATACTATACACCCGCAAATACGGCAGAATGTACTCCTGAGTAGTGTCAGCAACGGTTCCAACCCGGAGACTCCAGTCCCGGTCTGGGTCGGAACCGAACCATTTCCAACTTCGCAGTCTGGGTTGCCAGTAGAACCGAACCAGAAAGAACTGTCTGGGTCCATGCTTCATTTTGGAACTGCTCAAATGTCCGGGGTACCTAATGGGTCTTAAAACGGGTTCATAATAGACTGCATGCGGCTTCAGCAGTCTGGTATTCGATAACATCAGTAATTCATAATGACTATATAGTCTGTCAGAGATTTCATTTTAATAAAACTATGTATTTTAAAAATAATATATTGAATTGATTCATATTTTAGTAGATTTGACTGGATTCTGCAAGAAAGAAAACCTAAAGACAATATAAACTGATTCTAGTTTTCAATTCTGTAGTTTATGATAAGTATCAATCACCATAGATATTGTAGTCTCAACCATGGTTGTTATAAGGGTATTGCCTCCCTCTTTCTTAATTTTGTCACAACAAACAGACACTTGATCTGTCACTTGACCTGACTAGTAGATATGTAATATCTGAATTCACCCAGCATTTATAAACCACTGTATTGAATTTTGGAAACTATTGAAGTAGAAAAAAACGATTACCATTTACCACCAAAGGGCCAGTGCATATCATATTGAATATATAGACAGACATGTGATCAATTTTAAATAGAACTATGCCTTGCTATCCCATATCAGCTGAAATACAAGTAATATAAATATGTCATACTAATTACAGTACAATTAAAGTAATTTGGTTGCAGTTTGCAGGTGTTTTTCAAGGCTATTTCCAATCAAATGGATGCCAACAAACAAATTTCATGTGTACGAGTCATAATAGTCATAGGAATCACCAATTCAGACAAAAGATAATATACTACTGATTGGACGTTTGGTACAATGATGATATTTGTATTTATAACAATTGAAGCTTCAAGTTGAATTGCACAAAAGAGCAAATGAACCCTTATTCAGTATTAAGGACTGCCTTTTGTCAAGATATAGGCAATTAAGGTCAATCTATTATGCAGTATGAATGCCCTAAAATGAGCATCAACGGAGCGTCAACACTTTTCAGTTCAGCAGATTATCATTGGATAGAGTTGTATTGGTTGAAATAATCCAATTGGATGTTTTGATTGAATTTATTGGCAGATGATGTCACGTTTGTGTTGAGTGAGGATCAAACGAAGAGTATGGATTGATGAAGGCTATAAGGGAATACGAAGGGCAACAGGTTTCGAAGGAAGGGAAACAGCTTGCAATGGAAGGAAGCCCGTTTTGTTGGAAGGAATCAGGTTTTGTTGGAAGGAATCAGGTTTTGTTGGTTGCGTTGTGAATATGGCGTGATGATAATGATGTAAGATGTGAATTGAAAGGGTTGTGTACATAGTTGGATGAGCTTTAGATGTATTTTGGAACGAGTGAGTAAAGATGACAATGGTCGCATTAGTTGTATATAAGGGCGATGGTTTATGGAGGATAGGTTTGTTTTTCACTCGTTTTCTAGTCTACAAAACAATAAATAGCTTTGGCACCAATCTTTGTTCACTTCTGTGATTCCGGAATTCGAGTCTCTAGTTTGTTCAGCAGTACCCGGGATTACTGCACCTCCCGTATGGTTTTTATAACCCCTAGAACTCCGAGCCTTAAAACCCTGACAGATGATTATTGTGCAGTGCTTCTGTTATACGAAAGAGAGGAACATCAATTCAGTTGGCCCAATTGTTATACATTACAATTCATGTGGAACAGATTATACTGACAGTCTTGCAATTAGATGCAGTGTAGCTATTGTGCAGTATGATTGCTCCGAAATGAGCGTCAACAGACCGTCAACAGCGGCTTAATATGCGGCTCAAAAACCCAATGCATCATTTTGCAGAATGCATCCTTTTTCAGCAGTTTTGACTACCTTTCGTCAGAATTTATTTAATCCAGGGCAAACCAATGTGCAGTATGAATGCCCTGAAATGAGCATCAATCGAGTGTCAACGCTTTTCAGTTCAGCAGATTATTATTGGATAGAGTCGCATTTGTTGAAATAATCATATTGAATGTTTTGACTGACTTTATCGCCAGATAATTATTGTGCAGTGCTTCTGACATACGAACAAGAGGAACACCAATTCTGATTGCAAAAACATGATACATTACAATTCATGTGGAATAGATTATAATGACAGTCTTTCAATTGGAGGCAGCATAGCAATTGTGCAATATGATTACTCCGAAATGAGCGTCAACAGAGCGTGAACAGCAGCTTAAAATGCAGCTCAAAACCGAATGCATAATTTGGCAGAATGCATCCTTTTTCAGCAGTTTTGACGACCTTTCGTCAGGATTGATTCAATCTATGGCAAACCAATGTGCAGTATGAATATCTTAAAATGAGCGTCAACAGAGCGTCAACAGTTTTCAGTTCAGCAGATTATTGTTGGATAGAGTCGCATTTGTTGAAATGATCAAATTGAATGTTTTGACTGACTTAATCGACAGATGATTATTGTGTAGCGCTTCTGACATATGAAAGAGAGGAACACCAATTCTGTTGGCAAAATTGTTATACATTACAGTTCATGTTTAATGGATTATAATGACACTCTTTTCATTGGATGCAGTGTAGCTATTGTGCAGTATGATTGCTCTGAATTGTGTGTCAACAGAACATCAACATCAGCATAAAATGTGGCTCAAAAACTAAATGAGTCATTTTTGAGCAAAATTGACTGCTATTGATCAAAATTCATTCATTCTAGGACTAACTATGGTTCAGTATTAATGCTCTGAAATAAGCGTCAACACAGCGTCAACACTTTTCAGTTCCGCAGAATAATATTGGGTAGAGTCGCATTTATTGATATGATCAAATTGGATGTTTTGACTGTGTTTATCGACAGATAATTATGGTGCAGCGAATCTGACGTATGAAAGAGAGGAACCCCCATTCTGTTCGCAACATTGTTATATATTACAATTTCTGTAGAATCAATTATAATGACAGTCTTGCAGTTTGATACAGCATAGTAATTGTGCAGTATGATTGCTTTGGAATGAGCATCAACAGAGCATCAACAGCAGCTGACAATGTGGCTCAACAATCCGATGCATCATTTTGCAGCAGAATTGACTGCCATTTGTCAAAATTCACTAATTCTAGGACTAACTATTGTTCAGTATTAATGCTCTAAAATGAGCGTCAACAGAGCGTCAATGCTTTTCAGTTCAACAGATTATTATTGGGTAGAGTTGCATTGGTTGAAATAATCAAATTGGATGTGTTGACTGACTTTATCAACAGATGATTATTGTGCAGCGCATCTGACGTAAGAAAGAGAGGAACCCCAATTCTGTTCGCAACATTGTTATATATTACAATTCATGTGGAATGGATTATAATGACAGTCTTCCAGTTTGATACAGCATCGTTATTGTGCAGTATGATTGCTCTCAATTGTGTGTCAACAGAGCGTCTACAGCGGCTTAAAATGCGGCTCAACAACCAAATGTATCATTTTGCAGCAGAATTGACAGCCATTCATCAAAATTGATTGATTCTAGGACTAACTATTGTTCAGTATTAATGCTCTAAAATGAGCGTCAACCGAGTGTCAACACATTTCAGTTCAGCAGATTGTTATTGGGTAGAGTTGCATTTGTTGAAATAATCAAATTGGATGTTTTGACTGACATTATAGACAGAAGATAATTGTGCAGCTCATCTGACGTAAAAAAGAGAGGTACCCCAATTCTGTTCGCAACATTGTTATACATTACCATTTATGTGGAATCAATTATAATGACAGTCTTCCAGTTGAATACAGCGTAGTTATTGTGCAGTATGATTGCTGTGAAATGAGCGTCAACAGAGCGTCAACAGCAGCTTAAAATGCAGTTCAAAAACCAAATGCATTATTTTGCAGCACAATTGCCAACCATTTGTCAACATTTGTTCAATCCAGAACTAACTATTGTTCAGTATTAATGCTCTAAAATAAGCGTCAACAGAGCATCAACATGTTTCAGTTCAGCAAGATATTATTGGATAGAGTCGCATTTCTCGAAATGACCATATTGAATGTTTTAACTGAATTTATCAACAGATGATCAATGTGCAGTGCATCTGACGTACGAAAGAGATGAACTCCATTACTGTTAAGTTCACTACAATATTATTGGATACATACAAAAGTTCCCAATCCCATTTAAAAATGTATGTTCCAGTCGAATATTTGACTGTCATGGTATCAGCTATGATTATCAACAATCAACTGAATTAAAAAGTGATGATCTATGAAAAGCAAACCTGAAATGTGGAACCGGAGATTGAACCAGACGGGTCTAACAAAACCCTGCAAAACCCATGTGTTGGCCAGTTCGGTTCCAGGTTTGGAACCGGAAATTATGTACGGTCCAGGTTTAGTATGGTTCCAGAACATGACCGGGGCTTTGGTTCCGGTTCCAACCTGGACTGTGGCCAGCTAACCCAGAACGTTGCATACACTACTCCTGAGCACACTCATCGCTCAGCACGTTTATTGATGGCCACCACAATTTATTTGAATTCACTACCCGAGATACCTACAAATTGGGGACAAATCAATCCCAATCTTAAAGATTATCATTCCGACCCCACAGAGATTGGCAGGGCATTGTGGAGGCCTGACGTAATGGATTGGGGGCGACAACAGGACAAGATGAACACAAAGTACACCGATCTAGCCAATATAGCACAGGATATCTTCTCAATCATGCCACCCATGGTTGGAGTGGAAGCCTGCTCTTCACTCGGCCAACATGTCATTGGGTGGAGGCAGTCAACAACTACAGGTGAAACACTTCGAGAAAAAGTGGTTGTTCGACAGTTTGCCAGAAGCAATTGTGGTCTTTTGGCTGGCACTACAGTTCAAATAGAGTTGTCAGTATCTGATAATGATTTTGAACTCAAGAAAGAAGCGGAGGAAAGAAAGCTGCACAGGATGGCCAAGGTTCATGACTTTGTGGAGATATGGCAAGACAGTGAAAACCTAGGGGCAACTCAGAAGGCATCACGCGCTCAGAACATGCAAATGACTGCCATAGGCTACATTTCAGATACTGAAGAGACAGTTAAAGCATCCTGGTCAGCCTTTAAACACAATGGTGTTGCAGCTTTCAAATTGACTGAAACATCACCACTCCCACCATCCTTATCGCAGACTGACCTCCCTGGTGGCAAAACCCAAGTCCTGAATATGCAATGAATATGTAGAATCAACTGCCATTGTGATGAAAGTGATGATGAATGTTCAGCTGAAACTGATTCTGATACCGATGATTGGCTCGATTGGAACAGTGACCTGGACGATCCACACTATAATCAAAACGATGTTGAGGCTGACAATACGGATGATATGAATTTTTCTGATGATTCTAATGTCATTGATGAGGCAGAACAGCCAGATGTACTTGCCACCCCTAACATTGCAGGCTATATTAGGCCAGTACAAAAGTCCAAACGTATTGCAACTGTAGTCATTAACCACTTTGGGCCTGTCATCACGCACAAAACATGAAAAGCAAAAGGGAATAAACGATGGCAGAGTGTTGATTTGTATTTCATCTTTCTTTGGGTTTTCTGTTTTTTATAATGGGGCATATCATTTATTTTGTAATTTTCTTGGTCATTATCGTGGAATGTTTCATATTTAAGCATATAAAATGAAAAGACTGTCAATACAATATATTAGTGAAACACAAATGCTGGGCTTATGGGGATGTTGTGTGTACAATTTTCAAGGTAAGTCTGAAGGTCAGATATGTTTAAGATGAATAAAAGGTAGGCAATAATATGACAATAGATATGGTCGAAACTATAATATTTGTGGTGATTGACACATACCACAACATCCAGGAATTCATAACTGCTAGAACTCCGAGGCTCAATACCCGGACAGATGAACGAATTTACAATCGATTCTACTGGTTATATTCTTGTATTATATGCTGATACCCTTAGTGTTTAGGCTGCGAGGACTCTTATTGCACTGGTAATACATTCTGAAAATTTTTCAAATCAGCAATCAATGTTTGCCACAGATCGGTCATCCACTGCTACTGGGGACACATCTGTTCATCTTGCCTGTCTACCATTTGAAGACCTACAAATCCATGTATTTTTGGCAATCAAAGCCACTTTTAAATCAAGAACAAATAAGCAAAATTGCTCAAATATTGGTGCAGTTACATATTGACATCATTGGATATATATTTGCACTTGCCATTCATCCACGAAAACTACTCCCAGCTTAAACGTTTATTTAGACCATTACTCACAAAGAACCTACAGCTTCTTGCCTGTGCCTACCACACAAACTCTGCAGGGAGGGCTGTGCTTGTGGACGCAACAGCATTCCGAATCATCTGTGCTGTATCGGCGAATACTGGAACTGCTGCTACTCTGATAATGACCAATATGACTTCAAGGTATCGATTGGCAGCAGAAATCTGGATTGCACAGAAGGACATTCAGGCCAACATTGAAGCAATCGGAAAGAGTTATTTTGTTAATAAAAAGTTTCAGTATGAATTCCAATCCACATAACACTTTCAACGAGAAAAGATCATTGGCAACTCGCCACCTGGCATTGATTGTCCGGACCCCTGTACTCTGCTGTCAGTGTGAGAATCTTTGTGGCAATGATTGTTGAATATATTGGCAAATCAACAGCCAGTTGGAATATATTTGTAACAATTACCTTGAGGCAGTGAGCTTGGTAACAGGGCTAGGGTTCAATATCAATCACTACCTATATCAATGACTGTTTGAAAATATGAACCATGATATCAAGCGGTACTGAATCCAGTGGCACATGCCATATTTACATATTACCAGTGGATAAAGCAATCATGTTATGAAAGATACTAGTGGACTTTTCGGCCCTTATCCAACAATATGTCCTGACAGCAGCCAATAAAATGCAGGACAACATGGTCTGAATAGCAGAATCACCACCATCCAATATTGAGAATCATGTCAGTTGACTAAACAACCAAATCACATAACAAGCAGAGAGAATTTCCATGTTAATGAAAGAAGGGAAGAGGATTCTATCAAAAAAGAAAAATATGGGCAAGCAACTGATATTAACAAAACAAAAAGTCAGCGACTTTGATCCAAGAGCAGCCACCTGTACACATGGGGACATACAGGCCACATTTACTGATCTAGTGCAACCACTGGAACACAGTGCACCAACAGGGACGGAAGAATGAGGGCAGTAATTAGCCACTACAGAAGAGCAATGAAGAGTGTGTGGGGAAGAAAGAAACAATTGTTGGAATAAGGTCAAAAGAGTTCTTGCACTTGAACAGAATAAAGGTAGCGATGAAGACATGATGGGAGGACATGGCAGCCACAAGGGAAGTGACATCTTGCATTTCTCGGGAATGGACAGTAAAGCACTCAGAGGGTAAAAGGTCCAGCTCACATTGATACAAAAAGATAACCCACACAAATTCTCAAATGAATAGGTCAAGATCAGGCACACAGTCAACAAATGGAATCAGATTGCCATTCAAGAGTTACAACCATACTGCGATGATGTAATGGTGATGTCAAAATGGATTGCCTGCGGATCTTGTTGAATAAATTACAACTACCCTTTTGGGGATCAAGACATCCAAGCAACTGAAGAAAGGGAACTTGATAAAATACAACAAAAAGACAGACAGCTCTGCAAATACTTTGCGGAATTCCAACAGTGGGAATCTGATGTTAGCTGGAACAATATGGCAAAATGAAATGCCTTCAGCAGAGACCTGTCAAATGAACTCAAGATTTCCTACAACCTGCCGAGACACCTGAAGATCTGGATAAGGTTGTCAAGCTATGCTCAAGGAGGGATTCCGAAATTTGCACCAGAGCGGCAGAAAGGAGGTCAGGGAGATGGAAAGAAGGATTAATGAAACCTGAAACTGGGATCAACACCACATCTGACCCTCAAGCAGCCCCAGCACGAATGGTGGCAAGTTAAAATCGCCCTGCACCTATGGACCTTTCCCGCAATCAAAGGAAGAAAATTCAAACCAGACAAACGAAAGCATCAAAGGGAAGGAGGATTATATATGTGTTGCAGAGATTCAAGGCATTGTGCAGCTAGTTGCCTAGGAAAGTTGAATGGAGCATCATGTCGATATGAGATCAATCTATTCAAAGAAAATCGGAGTAAAGTGAACTGCAAGGAAAAGGAAGTGGAAATGGGAAAAGATTGAACCAGTGAAATGACGATGGCGATTGGTCTGGGTATGAATCTCCATTGTCAACAAATGCTCTGACCAGTTGTGGAAAATCGCAGTTTTCAATCAATAGTATGGAAATAAATGAATGTTTGATGAAAAGCAAACACCTCATAGTGAAATATTCACTCACAATCTGAGACAAATCAGTTCACACTAATGTTCTAATCAACTGCACAGCTACAGAGATTGCATTTGTGAATGAAGTCATTGTTCGCCATCACCACCTGGAAGAGAATGAATTATGAGAGATCTGGATACTTGAAGTGATCGACATGACTCTGATGGTATCAGAAACCATCAGAACAATGATATTACTAATCTAAGAAATATCCAGAGACCAGGAACAGCTACAGGTGTTTGTCATGCAATGAGAACACTACTCTATTGTCTCAGGACTTCGAAGGTTGAAACGATTTGATGTTACAATGAATGTTTTAAATGAGAGAATCAGTTTCGAAAGCCATTGCTGCCAACAACTCTGCCAACATCATTGGAGTGAATGGGTGTTGGGTGATCATATGAAAACAAGAAAAAACCTGGACAAACTAAAATTGGACATATGTGCTATAGCAGCAACACTCTTGATATGCAGAAACAAGCAGAACACAATCATGGTATACACAGTAACCCTGTACGAAATCAACAAAGCTCTCACAATCCCAGACCTACAAGAAAATCCTCTGTAACAGTTGGTACCCAAACAATACCAGGAGTTCCTGCCACTAATCAACTTCCCGGCAGCAGGTCACCAGAGAAGAGTGATCACCTTTGAGCTATCAAAGAGGAATCATCACAGTCAAAGAATGAGAAAAGATATAGACCGATATATCCAAAAACGCCACACCTGTCAATGCAGCACACCTTAAAACCAGAACATACACAGATGGCTCAAACAGTTGGAAGTACCACACTGGCCCAGCAAGAATTTGAGTATGGACTTTGTGGTAGGACTACTGAAAAGCGAAGATTACAATACCATATGGGTGGAAGTAGACAGGTTATCAAAAATGAAACACCTAGTTCCATTTTGAATGACATGGATGGAAAGAAGCTGGGAACAATGTTTATCCAAAATATGAACAAACTGAATAGCTCTCCAGATACAATAATATCAGATCACAGACCACAGTTCATATCAGAATTCTGGAAACACATATGCTGATAGTTGGACATAGATCCAAGATCATCAACAGTATTTCATCCACAAACCAATGGTCAAACTGAACAAATCAACTCAATTATAGAACAATACCACAGAGCATGAGTCAATTATCAACAGAATGATTCGGTACAATGGCTCCCAATAGCTGAGTTTGCATCAAATGCCATCTTCTCTGAACCAACACAATGCTTGCCATTCATCGGCAACTACAGTTTGCACCCCAGGATGACACTTGGCCAACATGCAGTACACAACAATAATGATATTCAATAGGTCAATGCAGCTCACATAGCAAAAAAAATGAAGGAGACATCTGATCAAATGAGAACTGAAAAGACAAGAGTACAAGCAATTCAACTGGAACAAGCAAACCAGCACCACCACATGAAATGAAACTTGGGGGCCAGCGATAGAGTATGGCTGGATGCCAGCAATATCTCAATTCAAAGACCCAGCAAGAAGCTAGCCTGGAAAAACATAGACCCCTACAAAATCCTCAAAGTCATCAGCCTATGGGCATATTGTTTGCAACTAACCAAAGATATTGACATCTATCCAGTTCAACCAATATTCAGATTCCCGAAGAGGGCAGAGGATTACATTTCAGGGCAAGCATCCCAACCACCACCGCCTGTAATTGTCTATGCATCAGCAATTTACAATTGTTGCTCCCGAAGGCTCCTAGAGGCTCCAGGCGAGGTCGGAGTAGATCGGAGCAGTTTGGTGTATGTTCAACGTTTTGGCGTCTCCTGGAGCATGGGAGGGCGCTGCAGAAGCCACTGGGAGTGCCTGTGTCAGGTTCTGGAGCCTCAGGGAGCACCAGTGCAAGGTTCTGGAGCCTCTTGGTGTGCCGATGTAAGGTTCTGGAGCCTTCTGGAGCGCCAGTACATGGTTCTGGAGCCTCTGGGAGTACAGGTGAAAGGTTCCAGAGCCTCAGGAAGTGTCTGTATAAGTTTCTTGAGCCTCTGGAAGCGCTATGGTAAGGTTGTGGAGCCTCAGAATGAACATATACAAGGTCCCACAGCCAATGGAAGTGCCTGTGTCAGGTTTTGGAGCCTGTGGGAGCACCAGTAGAAGGTTTTGGAGCCTCCAGGAGCGCCAGTGTAAGGTTCTGGAATCTCCGGAAGCACAGGCACAAGGTTCTGATGTCTCTGAGAGTATCAGTGCAAGGTTCTGGAGGGTCTGAGAGTACTGGCCAATAACTGAAGATAATGAAAAACAGCATTGTACTCGAGCACAACCACCAACGTACTTGAATAGCACTGATATGGGTACATAGGTGCTGGAAATTGTAGTTCCTATTGATTTCCAACTATGTACAGTATATACACACTTGGACAAATACAAAGAGGGAAATAAGAAATGATTGGGGAGAGATGGTAGATGTCCAGTGGACTTGAAGAGAGATGGCAAGATATATCTCCAGCAGGTTTGGAAAGATTCACAACATGAATCTCAAGTGGAATTGGAGATAGATGGACATGATGGATCTCAAACAGGCTTGGAGCAAGTTTACAGAAAGATAGACAGGATGGATATAGAGTGATATCTAGGCTGCCAAGTACAAGTGATTGAAGGGGAGACGGTCTCAGAAGCGGGTAGATTGAGGCTGCCGTGCACAAGTAATTGTGAGAGAGAGGGTCACAGAAGCTGGATGCTGAAAGTGATGGCAAGACCGAACGCAAGTAATTGGTGTGAGGGATTGTCTTAACATATGGCTTGGAAGATGTTAATGAACAATCTCGAAGCCAAGTTGAGGACTTAACTTGGGTTGTGATCGGAGGCTGCATGGGCAGTGCTCAGCTGCTCGCATGGGCGGTTGAAATGGTAGCTGTAGCTGGCTGCAGAGAGCGAGGGCTAGATAGAGTGCGAGTGTAATTGGTGGAAGACTTGTGGATTGAGCGATGAAACCTGAGTGGAGGACTTAACTTTAATAAGAAAGGAGTCAGTCTTTGACAATCGTGGCAGAGATGAGTACCATTCAGTATGCAAGAGTGATTGTTCGAGCAAGGACTGATGTCAGCTGACTGTAGTGGTTGCTCATGATGTTAACCGTTTGATGACTGGTGATGCTCAGGGGGGGATACTTGACTCTAGCAATGCTGGAAGGAACGAGGTTGAGAGAGGAGACAAGATGCAATAAGAGAGGGGACGAGAACAAAAGAGAGAGGGGATGAAAAGAAATGAGAGAGAAGATGAATGTAAGTTTGAGAGCTACAGGGAGACAGAGATGAACAATTGCCTGCTGAGAGTTCAGATTCATATGCGAGAAACTAGAACTCAATTGGGTAACTCATATTTGTATTCTGATTTTATCCTGTTGATAGTCCATGGGCTAAGCCATATATGGCTTGGTTAGCCGAAATTGCTCCTCTGATTTGGATATGACCTGTGAGTTTGGATTGGGATATACAGCTTGCTAAGTGGATTTGACAAGTTGACAGGTACAATATACTGGATTGAGATCTAGTTTTTTGTTCATAAATCCAAGCTCCCAGAGCTTTTGTTTGTCTCTGGCCTGACTAGAGCTCTCAAGTTCTCATTCAACTTTGTTTTCTTTCCTTCTAGTCGTATCCGGCGTTATCTGAATTAATCGCCTCCTCTGCGCATCGCCAGTACAGTCAGGTCTGATCTGCCCTGGCTAGATTTATCACACTTGCCTACTGTGTAGTCCTTGTTTCTCAAGCCATCTGCAGAGCTGGATTCCTTTCTATCCAAGTTAAGTCTTGTACTCAACTTTGCGATCGTGGGATAACATATCTCAAGCCAGGTCTGGCATCAATTACACTTACACTCCATCCAGCCCTCGCTCTCTGCAGCTGGCAACAGCTACCAACTCTCCCATCTTACATCTATTACACTCGCACTCTGCATGGTCCTCACACTCTGCAGCTGGCTGCAGCTATTAAATCTCCCTTCTGACTACCTCCCATACACTTGCTGTTGAGTACTGTACTTGGCGCCTCTGCTTTCTCCCATAGTCAAGTCCTCCACTTGGATTCCCGATTGTGAGTTAACATATTAAAAGACTCATCTTGCACCAATTACTGGCGTTCTGTCAAGCCCTTGATTTCAGCGACTGACGTCAGCCACTGTCTCTTACAATTTCTCGTACTCGGCTGTATCAATCTCCCTTCATACCCAGTTGAAATCCATCTGTCTTTTACTTACTTCAAGGCCACTTGAGATCTATTGTATCCATCACCATGCCTGCTTGCATGTAATCTCATTATCTCTCTCCAAACGCACTTGAAAGTCATCTCTCATCTTCCTTGTTTTTATTCAACCCTGTAAATATCATTGATATCAATTGAATGAAGATTTCACCCTCATCCAAAACCTGTGCAATTGTCAATTTAGAAGCACTGAGCATCTCAGACGCACCAGCGATCTCAGGAAAGACACAGATCTTATTGGTTTGGCATACATCAGGAGGATTGATGATGTTGTATAATTTGAGCATCTCATGAGTGCTGAGTATTTCGGTTGCACCAGGGATCTCAGGAGCACTGATGATCGCACCATCTCAGATATGTCAAGCATTCTTGCAGTAATTCTTGGTGCATTGATACACAGATGTCAGGTGTGCCAAAACCAAAGCGAAATAGAGAACGAAAATGTCAAGATTTCGAAAGAACTTGGCCAGAACTTCGATAGTGTTGGCAGCTTTTCCAATTGTTCCTGAAGACTTCAAGAGAAATCTATGTGACTTTTTCTCACAGTTTCATCCAGCAAGGCCATGTGCCAGCTGGAACACAATTTTGGAGCCTCTGGGAGAACTGGGACCAGGTCCAAAAGTGTTGGAAACCAGATACTTCGCCATTCTCAGGGAGTCTCTGGGAGGGTTGGTGAGAGCTCTGAGAGGGTCCGAATCTATGTCCATTTGTTTCAGAGGCTCCCAGAGACCGATACCATGCATGTGCAGGCTCTCGCAGAATGTTCCAATACTCGAGCAGTTTTTGGGCGGTTTGGTGAGAGCTCCAGGAGGGTCCGAAACTACACTGATATCTCGCTGATGCTCCTGGTGTATCTTTCCATGCTCCGGAGCTCTCTGGGAGGTTTGGTGGAAGCTCTGGGATGGTCTGAAACTAGGCCATTTCTCGCGCAGCCTCCTGGAGTATATTCCCACACTCCATGAGCCTCATAGATATTACACCTACGCTCGGAAAGTATTTGACATTCTGCTCAATCGAAGTACACAAACATAAGGTTAAAAGAATTGAACATTCAAAGCTATTACAGAGAATATTTCAGTATCTGGTCAAATGGTGAGGTTTTGGAGAACACAACTTGAAACCTGCAACAAACATAGACTGACTTCAAGCTATCAATGTATTCTATCCAAAACAACCTGCCAAGCAGTGGTCAGTGCACATTTATGAACTCAGGTCGGGATGGGGGAGCTACTGGCACTGTGGGGTAAGGTGAGAACAGGTGATCAGATAAGGATCAATGATGAGGATTATATTCATTTTCCAAGCAACCAGATTTATATATTGCGAGAATAACAAGCATGTTTTCAAGTGATGAAACTGGTTTTTGAGTAAATAAACAGATTTCAAGAAAAAGAAATGAGGTCATAGATAATTGCCCATGAGAACAGGAAGATGCCAAGGGTGCAACAGTGGTACAAGTGCAGTGGTTCTACTGGAGGTGTACAAAGTTTGGCCAAGTTTGGATGTATATTGAATGAATGAGTTAAGATGATGATGGTCACCTTGATTGTCTTTAACGAGGAGGATTCAGTAGAGAATTGGTTTACTCTTCACTTCTTCTCTAGTGTACAAAACAATCAATAGCTCTTAAGTGATACCAGATTTCATATCTATCGTTTTCTTGGCAAAACTTGCAATTCAAATGTTTGTCAGATACTTGAGAACAACAAGTACTAGTGTGTTTATTGAATACATAGAACACCAAGCCTTGGAACTGTGACAAATACCAAGATATACATATTGTCACAGTTGTGCTGAGTGACAATCGATGGTAGAGTGATGATCGGTGAGTGATATACAAGGTTAAGCACGACGAGAATGAAATCAGGTTTCGAACTGTGGCTAAAGCATGTTAAGAACGAAATCACGTTTCAAGTGGAGGCTAAAACATGGCAAGAATGAAAGCATGGTTCGAACAGCAGCTAAAGCACGACGAAAATGAAATCAAGTTTTGGACCAGGGCAATGACGGAATCGTTCAAAAGCGGTGTACAAAGACAGCAGAAGTTCGGATGTATATTGGAATGAGTGAATGGCGCTATATAAATGGCGTTAGCAATGAGTCCAGGTTACCCGGCCGCGGTCCGGTTCAGAACTGGACCTGTTGCCCCGGGTCGGTTCTGGAACCACCGAGGAACCAAACTGCCGAATCACAAGCAGGTCCAACCCGGAACTGAACCGAAACCCACCAGGTTTTGGCGGGTTTTACCTGCAGCAGAGCCTCATTTTTCATCGGCCCCAATAATCACAGCTTTTCTGGTGCAATTAAGTATTTGAGTTCTGATTGGATCGCGACATGTTACATACGTAGAATATGCAGTTTTCGACGCTCTTTCACCTCCCAGTGCCCGATTGGCGATACGCTCAGTATTTGTTGAGTCGCTGTGAAAAACAATCGATTTTCGTCCCATTTTCGGCTGTATTTCACAGCAACTCAACCAATACTGATTGTATCGCAAATCGGAGACCGGGAGGTGAAAGAGCGTCAAAAACTGCATAATCTACGTATATAACATGTCGCGATCCACTCAGAACTCAAATACTGAATTGAAGAGATAGTTTTAGAGAAAAAATCCGCCAAAACCCGGTGGGTCCGGGTCGGTTCCAGTTCCGAACCGCCCATTGAACCGAACTGCCCAATCACAAGTAGTTCCGACCCAAAACCAACCCGGACCCTTAATTTGGAACTGTTGCTAACACTATATATTAACCCGGTGTTCGGCGGAGGATAAGTTTCTTTCTTCACTCGTTTTGTCATCTATAAAACAATCAATTAGCTTCGGCTGTCACTTGTTTCACATTCGGTGATCCTAGATCGAGTCTCTTGCATACAATCTTTGTTTCTCTAGCTGCAGGCTATTCCTGACTCCGAGCATCCTGCTCTTGGATTGTATAACCCCTAGAACCCCGAACCATGAATCCATGACACCCAGCCCTGAATCCTTGACAGAAGAACGAGTCTAAAATCAATTCAACCAGTTATATACTCGTTTAATGTGCCGCTATCCTCACTGTTTAGGTTGCTATTATTGTTATCGCATTTGCAATTCGTCTTGCAAAGTATTGAATTTGGGCAGCAATTTCGAAAATGGATTGGTCATACAATCCTACTGGAGACACATCTGTCTATCTTGCTTCTGGACTGTTTGATGACCTACAAACCCAGATATTTTTAGTAACCAGTGCCACTTCTAAATACATGAGCAAGGGCAAAAGGACCTGCGACTGTATTTATTTCTGCTACAGTTCAGAAGAAGCAGGAGACGTAGACCACGATTATCCAAACCCAACAATTCACTGCAACTGCGGAGCAATTCTGGATTGGGCCGAAATACCTACCTGCAACTGCAGTATAGAGAAATTCGATACCTTTTTTGATTGCATCGAGGAACGTGATTGTATTCTTTGTTCACTGTGGTCCCTCGATCTCGAAACCCTGTGGCCTTGGTATCTAACCAGGCGTTGATGTGTGGGAATCCGAACAGCGGTGGATGCTGCGATATCCCCTGTTCCAACGATCGCTGGATTTAATGGCCAAACAACAAGTGGGAACACATGTGTGATCAATGTATAGAGTCAGAACGTTTACTAGGTTTTGATATCAACAATTACCTTCATCAATCACCCTTCAAAGATGCAAATGGCAATGTCAAGCAGCAGTATGAGGGAAGGCACTTGATATATCGAGATTTCGAGAGTGGATCAACATATAATGGCCTATATGATATTGGTCGATTTTATGAAGCTTAATCAAAACGATGCCCTGACAACAGCCAACAAAATGAAGGACTATATTGCAGGCATGGCAAGAGCACCAGCATTGCAAATCGAGAATTAAATAGAGCGATTAAACAAACAAATCACCACCCAGGCAACAAACATTAGAGCAGCCCAAGAACAAATCACCGAGTTGTTGAAAGAAGGGAAAAACCTGAAACAAAACAAGGCAAACACGGACAACGAATTAGCATTAACACAACACAGGATCAAGAACTGGCAAGCAAGAATACCTGCCAGTACACACGGGGATTTACAGACAGAAGTCACCAAATTGGAACAATGACTAGCAACCAGAGCACCGGAAGGGACAGAAATTCTCCAACAGGAATTAGGGGAAACAGAGAAACATTTGAGGATCTGTGGAGAAGAAAGAAACGAATATCGGGATCAGATCAGAAGAGTATTCACACTCACAGGGAATGGTGGTAATGGTAGCGGAAACAGGGTACATAAAGACAGCAAAATTCTCTGATTCTCAGGAACAGATAGAACAGCACTCCGAGGATGGATAGCACAGTTAGCAATGAATATTGTAGATCAATCGACACGATTCTTTGACGAACAGTCCAAAATGCAATATGCAGCAAATTGACTAGAAGGCATAGCATTGAATCAGATCCAGCCATACATCAGCAGAATTACGGGTAATTTTGACCTCCCATCATTGGAAAACTTATTGGACCTATTACAGCTGGGTTTCGGAGATCAAGACATACGAGCCACCGCCAAGCGACAACTTCTTAAGCTTCAACGAACAGACCGAGAATGCTCTCAGTATTGCACAAAATTTCAACAATGGGTGCTGGATGTCGATTGGAACAAAGCAGCACAAGAAACCGGGCTAAGACAAGGCTTATCTGAAGAATTGAAAGATTCATTACAACATTGCGATATTCCGGAGGACCTTACAGAATATGTCACACTCTGCTACAAATGAGATTCACAGATCCACACTCAAGCTGCCGAAAAAAACTCAGGCAGATGGACAGCGGGATACAAGAAGTCTGAAACTACGAACAACAGCACACCTGTCCCATCAACCTCGGAATCAGCTCCTGCAGGAACAGTGGCAGAATATTATGGCCCCGCCCCAATGGATCTCTCTGCAGGCAAAGAGAAGAGAATTACTCCCGAAGAACGCAAGTGATGAAGGGAGTGAGGACTTTGTATGTACTGCGGGCATTGCAGGCACTTCGCAGCAAGTTGTCTGAGAAAATTGAAAGCAGCATCAGGACAGGTGGAAGTAACACCTTTTAGGAAAGCAGGAAATAAAATGGACGCAGATTCGGGAACAGGAAAAGAATTCAAGTCGGGACAAGTCTAGGCCAGTGCAATACGGATAACCATTGTGCTTGGCATGAATCTCCATTGTCTACAGTTGTTAAGTCTTGTTTTGGAATTTCACAGTTTTCAATTAGTAGTGCAGAAATTAAGGAGTCTTGAATGGAAAGCAAGCATCTTGTTGTGAAATGTTTGCTGAAAATTGGAGACAGGTTAATTGATATGTACGCTTTAATTGACTGCGAAGCCACAGGAATAGCATTTCTGGACCAAGATTTTGTCTGCCAGCATCAATTGGAAGAGAAGGAATTACGAGAAGCAAGAGAGTTAGAGGTTATTGATAGAAGGCCCATCGAATCAGAAACCATTACGACCATGGCCAAGTCAAATATAGGAATACGATCACATCAGGAGCAATTTCCAGCGTTCGTTACAAAATTGGGGCATCACCTGGTCATACCAGGATTGCCATGGTTACGACATCACAATGTAACGGTTAAACTTCAGGCACAAAGGATCGGCTTTGAACGCAGCAACTGCCAACAGCATTACCAACATCATTCGAACATATGGGTATGAGGCAATCACATGGAAACAACAGCAGCAGATCTGGAAAGACCGTTATTGGACATCTGCGCAGTAGCAGCATCACCTTTCGTAAGAAGAATCAGATGGGAGAAACTCAAGGATTACGCCATCACACTGTACGAAATCAACAAAGCCGTGGGAATACAGGATCCACAAGAAAAGTCCCTCGAAGAAGTCATCCCCAAGCAATACCATGAGTTTCTATACCTGTTCTGCAAAGTAATCGCTGAAACACTACCCCCGCACTGACCCTACAATCACACGATTAAGTTACAGGAGGGCTTTACACCGCCATTTGGGCCTATTTACAGCTTATCTCGAGAAGAATTACAAGTTTAAAAGGAATGGATAGAAAAGAACTAGTCCAAAGAATTTATCCGGTCGTCTTCATCACCTTGAGGTGTGCCAGTACTTGTCGCTCCAAAGGTGGGAGGAGGCTGAAGACTCTGTGTCAATTACCGAGCCCTAAATGAAAGAACAATAAAAAACCGATATCACCTAATATTGATTCTAGAAACCCTGCTAAGACTCTCTAAGGCTCGCCATTATACAAAGCTAGACTTAAGCGACGCATGCAAAATGATTAGAATCGCAGGAGGGGAAGAATGGAAAATGGCTTTGAGAACCCGCTATGGACTTTTCGAATCCCTGGTTGTGCCTTTCAGACTTACCAACGCACCAGCATCCTTCCAAGAGTTCGTCGACGATACTCTACGACCATTCCTGGACATATTCTGCACGGCATTTTTCAGAACACATCCTCATCTACAGCGATAACCTGAAGGAACATAAGAACGCATCAGGGCAGTCATGACCTGACTCAAGAAAGCCTGCCTCTACCTAAAAGCAGGCAGTGAGAGTTTCATAAGAAAGAAGTCAAATATCTAGGATTAATTGTCGGAGCAAACTGAATCAGAATGGACCCAGAGAAAGTACAAGCAGTCGAAAACTGGGAAGCACCGGGGAAACTCAAGGATGTCCAAGCCTTCTTAGGCTTTGCCAATTTTTATTGACGGTTCATACGAAATTATAGCAAGGTAATGCAAATACTAACAAAACTCACGAAAAAGCTAGTACCCTTCTGATGGGGTCGATATCAAAAAAGGGCATTTGCCGAACTCGAGTTAGCTTTTACGATGGCACCAGTGCTAGTCTATATCGACTATGAACAAGATACTGTCCTCGAAATAGACGCCTCAAGGTACGTATCTACAGGAGTCCTCTCTCAGTACAACCACCAAGGAGTGCTACATCCAGTGGCCTTCTTTTCCAAAAAACATTCGCCTGCCGAAGAAATTTACAAAATTTACGATCAAGACCTAGGCGCAATAGTCAAAAGTTTGAAACAGTGGAGGCCTGAGTGCGAAGGTTCAGCACATCAGATTGAGATTTTTACAGATCACAAGAACCTGGGATACTTCATGACATCGAAACTGTTAAACCTAAGGCAGACAAGGTAGTTCCAATTTCTCTCCCGCTTCATGTTCAAAATCGTTTATCGCCTCCGCAAAAAAGAACAAAGCCCAATGCACTCCCAAGAATGCCAGGAGACATTCCTGCGATGGGGGGGGCAGAAAAACTCCAACAAATCATGCGAAAAACAGAAAACCTGGACAATGAATTACGCCGAAGGCTGAGAGTGGCCTTTGCAGAAACAGTTAACCTCACCAACGATACAACAAACCTCGACGAGTTGTAGGACTGGCTATAGAACAGGGGTAAGCAACACCCGTACAATTGCTGCGAAGGATTATGTACTCTCAGCAATGAGCCGTTAGAAATCTCGGATCTACGTATCCAGCCAACGGATGAGGAAAAGTTCATGTTGATCCAGGAATGCCACGATTCCCCGGTTGCAGGGCACCCAGGACGAGCAAAAACCTATGACCTGCTAAGCCGAAGCCATTGCTGGAACCAGATGAAGAAGGACATGGACCACTACGTACCCAACTGCCACATCTGCCATCGGAGCAAGGCAACCCACAGAATGACTCATGGCTTGTTACGACCTTTAGAAATACCAGAGCAACCATCGAAGGACTTGAGTATGGATTTCGCAGTCGGACTACCAGAAAGCGAAGGGTTCAACACAGTAAGGGTAGTGGTTGATCGCCTAACGAAGATGCGACACCTGGTACCATGCACTGACAAAGTAGATAGAAAGAAGTTAGGGGAAATTTATGTCAAAGAAGTGTTCAGACTGCATGGACTGCCCGAAACAATAGTGTCTGATTGAAGGCCGCAAATCGCATCGGATTTCTGGAAACATGTCTGCGAAAGATTGGGTATCGAATGAAGACTGTCAACCGCATTTCATTCTCAGACCGATCGCCAAACTGAAGGAATCAACGCAATAATGGAACTGTACCTCCGAAACTTTGTTAATTATCAGCAGAACAATTGGGTCCAGTGGCTACCATTGGCAGAGTTTGCGGCTAACAATCATACCTCGGAGACGACCAATTGCTCGGCTTTCTTTGGTAACTATGAATTTCATCCACCAATGACTTTTGGCCAACATTTAATCAAAGATTCAAACAACATTCGCAAAGTCAATGCTCAGCGGATAGGCAAACGAATGGAACAACTTTTCTGCGAGCTCAGAGCTGAGATGAACAGGGGCAAGGCTGTACAGTCCTAACAGGCCAATAAGTCCCGAAGAGTCAGCACAATATTAGAAGTCGGAGATAAAGTTTGGCTGGACGCACGAAAGATATCAACAACCCAACCAAGCAAGAAACTCGACTGGAAACGCATAGGGCTGTATGAAATCACAGAGGTCATTAGCCCCTGGGCTTACCAAATCAAATTACCAATCCCCCTACGCATTCACAATATTCAACCGATATCTCCATTAGAAAGGGCTGCTAGTGACCCTCTTCCACTGCAAAAGCAAGAGCCCCCACCACCAGTGATTGTTGAGTGGGAAGAAGAGTACGAAGTCGAACGGATAGACAATTCCAGGTCGTTCTGAAGGTAAATGCAATATCTCGTAAAATGCAGGGGTTACGACGAGCGCAGCAAGGAGCCCATGGCCAACATAGATGGACTCAAAGCAATTGACGATGTTCACACTTAGCAACCTGGCAAGCCCGGATTGTGAACCTCGTAGGTACTCGGCATTGGTGAGGGGAAGCTACTGTCATGGTTTTGCTGAGTGACGATCGATGGTAGAGTGATAATAGGTGAGAAATATAACAGGTTGATTACGACCAGAATGAAATCAGGTTTCAAACGGAGGCTAATGCATGAGGAGAACGAAATCAAGTTTCGAGTGGAGTCTAAAGCATGACGACAATGAAATCTGGTTTCAAATGGAGGCTAAAGGACGATGAGAATGACATCAAGTTTCGGATTAGGGAAATGACAGAATCCTGCAAAAGCGGTGTACAAAGAAAGCAGGAGTTCGGATGGATTATGGAATGGGTGAATCGCCATATATAAACCAGGCATTCGGTGGAGGATATGATTCTTTCTTCAGTCATTCTCTCATCTATAAAACGATCAATTCGCTGCGGCTTTCACTTCTTTCACATTCGGTGATCCTGGATTGAGTCTCTTGCGTACAATCTTTGTTTCTTTAGCTGCAGGCTATTCCGGACTCCGAGCTTCCTGCTCTTGGATTTTATAACCCTAGAACCCTGAGCCTTGAAACCTCCACACCCAGCCCTGAATCCTTGACACAGATTGCTTCATGTTGAATCTGAATACTATTTAGAAATTCAACTACTATAACTGACTTTGCACTTGGTTCCGTACTCTCACAGGAAATGAATAGATCATAATATAATACCTTTGATTAATTTGAAAACCTTTATAAGAAAGGGATTGACTATGAAATCTACAAAACGAAAAATATTAGAAGACATATTTTCATTTGAAGAATAGAGATATTATTTCAAAGTTGTTACTTAATCTGTTTGTATAATTACAGATTATAGAAATCTTGAATACTTCATTACTACAAAGATTTTGAATTTAATATATGTATGCAGGGCTCAAAAGATGATATATGATTCTGAATATTTCATAGTCCAGACAGTGGTAGGTTGCATCTGTCAACTTGTATATTCTGCTTGGCAAGTCGTATCATCTATCCCAAACTTGCAGGTCGAATACAGATCTGAGGCGCAATTTCGGCCAACCATGCCTTATAAGGCTTAGCCCAGTGACTATGAAACAGATTGAACGAAAATACAAATACAATATATCGAATCGTGTCCTAGTTTCTCGCATACAACTCCGAACTCTCAGGTCCATCTTTGTCTCTCTGCAGCTCTCAAACTCTCATTCATCATCTCTCTCTTTCCGTTTTGTCCCCTTTCTTAACCACGTCCCATCCAGGTTTTCCAGAGTTAAGTTCCCTCCCTGAGCATCACCAGTGATCAGGTGGTTAACGTCATGAGCCAGCTGTCATCTGTTCTTGCTCCATCATTCAATTTTGTACATCGTGGAACAAATCTCTGTAGCCGGCTTCAGAAACCAACTTTTCTCCTAGCAATGTTAAGTCTTCCACTTGGCTTTGCAATGGTCGGATAACATCTCTCAAGCCACAGGTCTTGCACCAATTCCACTAACACTGCATTAGGCCCTCACTCTCCTGGCCTCGCTCCCTACAAGCAACTGCAGCTACCTAGTCGCTCCCTACATACAAAAACCGTATGTGCAGGCAAACACTGAGTATACAGCCTGTGCTCCCTACCCAAGGCAAATGCTCCACTTGGCTGCGTAATTGATTGTTAACATCTCCCAAGCCAGATCTCGCACCAATCTTTCACATTGTGCCTTGCCCTCACTTGCAGACACCCATTCGGAGACTGTCTCTCTCACAATCACTTGTGCTCAGCCAACCTAATCCCGCTCTATATCCATCTTGTCCATCTCCCTTTGAACTCCCTCCAAGCCCGCTTGAGATCTATCATGTCTATCTCTCTCCAATTTTACTGGTGTTCCATGTTGCCAATCTCTCCAAGCCTGCTGGAAATCCATCTCGTCATATCTCACCAAGCCCACTGGAGATCTATATTGTTACCGCTCTCCAAGCCAGCTGGAGATCCGTCATGTCTCTCCGAGCTCATCTGATGACCCACTGTGTATTAGTCCAAGTGTGTTTATAGTGTCGATAGTTGGATATGAATAGAAACTACAATTTTAGGCACTTATGTTCCAATATTGGTGGCACTGCAGCACATTGGAGGTTGCGCTCGAGCACAAACAAATTTTTCATGAACTCCAGAATCTTATACCAGTGCACCCGGAGGCTCCCTAACCTTATATTGGTGCTGCTGGAGACTACAGAACCATGCAATGGCGCTTCCGGAGGTTCCAAAACCTTATAATGACACTCCTGGAGGCTCCTGGAGACTCTGCAGAGTGTGTCATTCAAAATCAATCTCTACCACCTCTGGATGGTCCCGGGGCCTCCGGGACCGGACAATTGAATTCGCTGATGTTGGCAATTGAATTTCATCTCAAGTGGACTGTTATAAAAATCCTCTGAACACTAAACATTTTGACTAACAATCAAATCTTAAAATAAAACCACTGTGAACACCAGAAACTTCTGCTACAAGTACATCTATGAATCAACACAGAACTCTCGACACCTCTGCCCCGTCTGCCTTCAGCATATCTGTTAGATGATTGTGAACTCCAGAAACTTCCACCACAAGTGCCTCTAGAGAAATGGCAATCATTGGAACCGAAACAAAAGGGCTAGACTGTCCGAATGAATCATTGTGTGGCACTATGACACATAACAATGTGATATATCTACATCAGAATTCCAAAGTTATTTCTAACGTAGAAAGTTTCACCATCTCATCGTCAGTGGGTAAGCGGGATGGTATGCCTCTGATGTTCTTTGGCTATCACGTATATCATATCGATGAATATATTGGGGAGATTTCTCACACAATGCAATACCCTTAATTCTGTGACTCTACATCACCAGTGAGGCTTATTGATCCGATCATCATGACTAGTGTTGGCAATGAACCCAATCGGTTCATGACGGATCGATCCAAGCAGGGGTTCAATTTGAGTTTGATCCGAGATTTGCGTATTTCGGCCAGTTCGTCACACACCAGTTCGCAAACCTATGAATTTCGAACATACAGACGTGAGCGAGTCCTTGTCCGATTGGCTCGAATTTTTATTTATTTTGTAGCGCTTGAGATTACCTACCAAATGAAAAAATTCGAGCCGATTGGACAAGAACTCGCTTACTTATTTTTGTTCCAAAATTAGGGTTGAAATTTGTAGGGTTTGAGCAAAAATCTAGGCAAGGATTCGGTTCGAATGGATCAAACCAGTTCGTCAATTCTCACGAGTCCCGACAGTTGGTTGCCAACACTAATCATGACCGTCTGGCCCTGTGATCTGTTGCCATGTGTGCTGTACATCATTGTGCCCAAATTGTGCCACTTGAGCCAATATCTGTTATTGTTTATTCAACACACAAATCTTTTGTGTAGTAACTGCATGATATGCTGCAGTTATATACAAGGCTGTGCCACCGACCTTTGGAGTGATGATGAATGCTGAGGGGTTGTGAGAATATTGAAAGCACAGTTGCATATTGGACTGCTTCTGTAAGTCCATCTCAGCATACATCCAGAAGCTATCCACATAGTCACCAAAAAACTGTTGCATCTACCATTTAAGATGACAAACTTCGCCATGAAGAGGGTAAAATAGGACCGCTTTCTGAGGAGGTGGGTCAGACAACTCAATATGTTCCTATTCTGCAAGATTCTTTCTTAGCTCGGCAGGTGGATATTTTGCCAGCTGAAGTTCACGCATTGGAACGAAGTTGTCCTGTAGCCTCCGGAATAATGGAGATTCGTTCAAGTCATTGATCTCAGACCAACTCTGAATCCACTTGCTTCTAACATTCTTGTTCTCTGTATTCCTCAAGACCAAAGACGCCCAGGCCAATCTGCACTGGAATATCCAGTAGGCAACTCCCATACCTTAAAACATATTTTGGTTGACAAGTTGATTGAACTTGGCCTGTTTCACTGGGTGATCTATTCTATCATTCGTTACCAATCTCTTTTGGGTTTTTTTCTTGACCCTTTTTCCCTGATCCCATTTGTGACCTTTTTCAAAATCATATTGACCTACTGATATCTTGCCCACTCAGAACAATAGAAATTGGCCAATAGCATCAATCAATTATATGTCACAATAAAGTCGGCCAGAGCTGCCATGCAGTGCAGCATTCCGTGGTATTGCAGTTTTATTCCATTCAGGCTTGGAAAAATTTCTTTAATCTGTTTTGAACATAACTTGCAATGAATGATTTTTTCTATTTGTTGAATATTGTGGATGTATGACTGATTCAAGTGGCACAGTTTTTGTCCGTTAAATCTGCAGTTCCATGACTGGGTGGCCTGGTACCCTCATGGGCAGGAAATTGTTCAGTCATTGTGAATACATTTTCAGTATTTTCACACTCATCAAAATATATTTTGGGAAGGGTGGCAGCACAGCAATCTATTCCATATCAATTTTCTCAACCACGGGAGGCATTATGAACCACTTTGGCATTAGGAGCATGGGCCTTCTCGTGGTATTCTGTGGAGGTTGTGGTTCAAGTGACAGCCCTTACAATGCCGGTGAGTGGGATTCAGAAGTGGTTAGGAAGAGTTGGCTAGCCGGAGCCTTGCTGACAGTTCCATCATGGTGGAGCAGTCATTGGCTGATTGGTAAGTTGTGACCCAAGTGTCTTTTCTGGTTGAGGATAAGTTGAGCTTGAATAAGGGCCGTTGGTGTGATGCTTGTATCCAGGCTGCCAATGAGGAGGATTTGGTGAGCCTTGAGGTTGCTGGGAGTTCAGCTGGGGATGAGGATACTACTGAGTGCCCAGGGTTTGCTGCCAGGAGTTAGACTGAGAATGAACATACTATGGTGCACCTTGAGTGTTTGGCTGAGAATGAATCAAAATCAGTGGGCCTTGGGAGTTCTGCTGTTCACAGTAAGGTAGTGCGCCTTGTGTGTTTGGCTGGGAAGGAAGGAATTGTTGTGTGCTTCGGGAGTTCTGCTGTTGGGGGTATGGAAGTGCACCTTGAGAGTTTTACTGTTGGGTGTACGGAAGCATGCCTTGCAGGTTCTGCTGTTGTGTGTACAGCGGGGCACTGTGGGAGTTCAGCTGAGGAAGAAAATACTGTGGTGAGCCTTGGGTGTTTGGCTGGAGAGGTTAGAAGGGTGGTGCACCTTGGGCAGTCGGCTGTTGGGCATACTAAGGCAGACCTTGAAATTGCTGGTGGTACACTTGAAAATGATAGTATGGGTTAGGCCTTGGGTTCGCTGAGTTGTTACTGCTGTCCGGAACATGACCCCAGGATGGATTGATACTGAATTTTGAGGTGATTTCATCATACAGTCCTTGATTCTGATGTGATGGGTAACTGTATGTTTGGTGTTGTTGCTGATAATTGAGCACTCTACTGTCGATTTCTAGATCCTTCTCTCTGTTGTGGTGGTGATCTTGAGGATGCCATTGTACAAAAAGATTGGGAAACACAGATATAAAATTGGAATGATATTATCAACGATCTCAGGATACTTTATGCAATTAGCAAATGACAAGAAACAGTGAAAAGATGGGTGTATTATATCATTCAAATCTTCGAGTCTCATGCCATACCTCATTCGATAGGGTTCTGGAAAATCACAGATACACTTCTTTGTTGAATTGATACACTCCAAGGGGGTGATTGTTCGTATTGTTGGTATAAAAGAACATGCTGCAAGTGGAACAGCCAACGACAGCCAGGCAACAGTGGTGATGCAATCTCATTCATATTTTCAATCAATATGACCACTCAGCTTTCAGTTGGAGGTCCATATATGCAATAATTACCATAATTTCTACCATGGTATAGCTTATACAAACATTACACACAAAAATAGTATCACCAGTGTACATCAAATGGGCAAAAATAGAGGATCAGGTGAAAGGTAGGCATCCTAACAACCAATCAACTTGATGATGGAGAGCAGCAAGGTATGATTTTGTACCTCCATATTGTATGATACTCGAGGCCCAAGCATTCTTGGTATGGTTGTTAAAGATACTCCAGTGACTCAGTATACATAGTTTATATCATCAGTTTGTTTAATCTTGGCCAGAATGAGAGATATGCATATGTACAAAAAGCCTAACAAGGAGGGGGGCATAATTATACAGTATTCTTGGTAGGAAAGCAGCTCGGTTATGATGATTCTGGAAAGATAAACAGTAATGAGAAAAATGAAAAGAAGTTGAGGTTGATAATCCACACTCAATGTGGTGCACTTGTAATTTAAAGTGCTAACACTAATTGGACAGTCCTACAAACACATTCCTGTTAGAAAAACTCTTGTATCCATCGTGTACACCCAGTTGAATAATCACCACCAGCAACCATTCTACTAGCATGGCTAGATGAAGGCGAAATTGCATTATTTATTTTATCTGCAACAAGAAATTACTCCACCTGAACAGATAAGAAGCTCGCTACAAGCTATATCACCCCATTACCCAGGCTGAAGGCCTTTTGCCGGACTGATCTATACCTCCAGTTGGTTGGAATCGTCCAGCACCAGCTAGGTTTAATGTCAGTAGATGCACCTGAATCATCTCAGCATATATGATCTCATACTAAGGTGAGCTGGTTCACTCTATACTAGTCATTCCACCACCCAAAGATTCCGCCAACAATAAATCTATGGACTCCCAGAAGCCATATCCAACATGTATACCTGACCCAATGAACACTAAATATGACAGCAATGATGTGAGAGCAGAGGCGATGGGTGGTCAGGCGTATGGTGTTGCTACTTGGATTACCACAAACAGTGTATATGTTACAGCTGGCAAGTTCGCAGCAGGGTCATGTACAATCACCCACGATTTCCCTAATTAGGTGTTATCGGCTATCACTCATCTTGGATGCCAGAGCTAATCTTTTCAGATGGCTAGCAAACGAACACACACACCATCGATAAGCAACGACGGCCAGTTGATGGTCACGGTCGCTTCTGCTCACATTCACCAATGACAAATGAATAGCCAGCAAACAGCTGAATGGCATCAGCGAAGAAGCTGATGACAAAGGAACAGCCGGCAAACAACTGAATGGCGCTAGCCAAAATCCGACAACTGCCGGAGGCCTAAGCATATGTGCAAATTCTTAACAGCGATGCCACTCTCTATCGAAAGAGGCATATTCGTTCTGAGGTCAACAGATCGGAAGAATACCACTGGTCCAGAGGCACAACGCCACCCGCTTGATGTTATACAGGATACCAATGGTATGATTATGATCTAATGACAATGAAGACCATAGAGGATCGAGAGATAGAGGACTGCGGTAGTTGCGAAGGAATGGGCATTGGTTCGAAGGAGGACCGAAGGCAGTTACAGTGCTGGGGCTCAAAAGAAAAGAGTAGATAGGAGTATTTGTTAGAAACGAAGACGAAGGTATAAAGACCTTGGGTTCTTCGAGAGTAGAAAGGCACAATCAATCTTCTCAGCAAGGAGAACAAGCCTTGACAATATATGCATTGAAAAGGTATTCTTTTTGTTCAGCATCGTTTAGTGATTTCACATCCCGAGCTAACCTCTGAATCTACCTTTGAAGATGTCCCGAATTAAGTATGGATACTACTTTGACCGGGTAAACCTTGAGCGAAGCTCCCAGTGTGACATTATATTGTTAGCAAAGAAACTCTTCCAAGGAAGGTATTCATTCTACCCACTACGATACACATCAAGAGGTCTTGATGCTGTCTTATGTCTGCGGACTTCTTTTCATAATCATCGGAATCGGTACTCACTTTGTTGTTATAACAATTTCCTCGAACACTTTTCCAGACACCTTCTTCGACCCCCATGAAGACCATAACACCTACTTCGACGCATAGGAACCAGAAGAATTGTTTTGGGCATACCTCTACCACAAAAGACAACACATTCCGATCCTCTATCCGTGTGCAAAAATGAAAATCTCGGTCATCCCATTCATTCAAGAAGACACCATACACCCTGAAGATTCTATCTGAAACAGTGAAAGTAGGTCCAGTTCTGAGAGATCCATTAACATCTTGGGATATAGCAAAGAAAACAATCTCTACTATCGAAACAGCCGACATTTTATCGAGTTTAAGGAAACTGTGAACCCTATTTGACAAGGAGCAGAGTCAGCACAAGACTTTGCTGTTCGAAAATTCCAAATTGTCACCAGGGACCTCACAGACTTGAATATTGAGGAATAGGAATTATGCTCCAGGCTACAAGCCATCAAAACAGCTTCAGCATCAGGCTAAGGCTCGGTTGCTAATTCCTCAATCAGCCACATCTGTAGCTGGGCATTTTTTGGCAATGTTATAGTGATTGGAAACGGATCTGACACCCACATGGCAGAAGTCTATGCGGTGGTCAGAAGGAAGAATGGGTCGAGTTTATCTTGCGATAAAGAAAGGGAAATGAATTTCGAAATCCAAACCACACTACCTGAGTTGACCCAGGCGTACAAAAACCTAGTCCCTAGGCAGAACGAAAGATATGATACTATTGGCCTGAATGTGGAAATGATGGACAGGGCACAGTTTGAAAAACTTTCCGACATTATTATCCAATCTCAAATTGTTTGCGGCTAACATCCAAGCAGCACCTGATGTGATGAAAGCCCAGTCCACTGAAGCCTAGTCAACCAAAACCTACAAAGGCCTACAAGCGGCTCTTGCTGAGCATATTCTACAGTCAGGAACAGCTTGGAACACCCTCTCCAATTTACTCAATAAGAGGAACAGAAATGCTGCAGTATGGAAGACAAAGAAGGACTTTGAAAGGAAGTTACGAAAATTCACTGGAGCTCTGCCACCCAAGCTCTCAAATGAACAGATGAAACGATCAGCACGCTCTCTGGCTAGGTGAGTTATCGGACCAAAGCAAGGAGACACCCAACCGGATGCCGAAGTGTTCCGCAATTGGTATACGGTCAGGTCCATGGTGGAGCTGGATCAGACATGCTATGACTCCTACGCCCGAGGGCAATGCAGACGGCGTAGGAGAAGTTGGAGGAGACGCACATTTAGTTGGCTCCGTGTCTTCGGGCTCCAGCTCAAGCAGCTCTAGCTCCCCTCATTCGGGAGCCCGAAATAACTTTCACCCCAACTACGGCCAGGAGAAATGATGGAAATACGCAAGAAAAAGAATGCCTCTGAAAGATGAAGGACTTGCAGTACAAGGGAGACATTCAGGACTACATTGTAAGGATGGAGGCCCTGAACTACCGAGTCTGCTTATCAGGAATTGCATGGCGGGAAGCTCTGCACAGTGGCCTCAACGAAGACATTAAGAATCGACTGTCTATTTTGAAGCTCACACCAAACGATGATGCAGAATGCGAACTACTGCTTGGGCAACCCGGCCACACTTGTGAGAGACGCCTGCAGGAGCATAACAAACACCGTCATAATGATCACAAACCCAAAGGTATGAAGAATCAGAGGAAGCATGATGATAATGGTGATAAGGGTTCAGACTCCAAGAAATCTTGAACGGAGAAGAAGGGTTCTAAGGTTATCAATTTGGCCTAGGGCACTGCCCTTGAAGCATTCTGGATTTGTTGTTGGAAACTAGAGCACAGCGTGAAAAGTGTAAGCGCTGCGGTTCAAAAGAGCATGGATGAGTATTCTTAACCTCTTCTTCAAAGATGAGGCCATGTAGTCTGGCTAATCGAATGACAAAACCAATGGCAGCCTTAGTTCCCGAGAGTTCAAGAAGCATGATTCCGACAGTATGGAAATTGATGATTGAAACCAGTTTCTTTTGTCCTTTCATTGGGTCTATTGGTATAGGCATTAAGGCTAAGGAGTGCGGTCATTTCTATGCTCTATGAGGATTGCAGTCATTCCTATGTTCTTTGAGGTACAGACACCTCCGGTTTTTATATATAGGTATAGACATTCATATGTCTTTCGGATTACATGGGTATAGACATCTGTGTTTCTTTTGGGTTTTCATTGAGGTCTTACCAATGCAGTCATTGGTATTATAGCTGTTGATACTCAATATACTTTCTTTTCTGTTGTTTAAGAAAGGGTGCCTGAGGATGAGTTCAATACTCAAAATATGCTGGTCATATAGCATCCAACTGTGACTAGTGACAAAACTATTACCAATCGAGCATACTCATTGAAACCTTATTTACCCACGCATCAATCACAACCCCAACCCATTGCAGCCGGAGCTGTGCCAAATGGTAGTTCAATATGGTTGTCAACCGAAATGATCAAAAATGCAAGACTGTGGCCAGCACACCTCAGCCTGAACCCAAAAAATCAATGAATTACCACCGGAACCTAAGACGAGTCCGAGACACACAATACGCATGTTTGCAAGCTTTCGAGACAAGAGGAATGTCCCTGTAAGGATTTCCTTCGATACTGGGTGTGATATACCTATGATGTCGAAGCAGTGGGCCAATTCACATGGTGTTCCATTAGTGACTCGAACAGAACCAAAGATAGTCGAAAACTTAAATGGCAAAAGAGTTGATGAAGAGGGTAGGCAGTATACCTTCTGCATTACTCTGCGGTATAAATCCCAGTATACCAAAGAAACCTTCGAAATTGGTCATATGGAGGATTTGTCTGATATCATGTTCCTTAATGGTGGATTGTTCGGCATGAAGCACGCAGTGGAGTTACCAAAGAAAATGATAAGCTCCAGTTTACGTCAAAACACTGCCATGAACATTGGGCAAAGGCAGTGGTATCTTCGTTATCAATCGAATAGGACAATTGCATTCTGAAGTTGGAAACGGACCTGCGATGGATCGGAGGTATTGGTTCAATACATATCAACGTGGCACATGAAATTGGGATCGATTGGGTAGAGCGAATGCCATGGCAATAAAGAGACTTTGAAACATTATTCAACAGAGAAACTGCCAATGCTCTTGCACCTCATTGATCCTACAATCATGCCATTGACTTGAAAGATGGAGAACAACCTTTGTGGGGTCCCATCTACGCACTCTCAGAGAAGGATCTTTCGGTCATTGAAGAATATCTGAAGGAAATGCCTGATTCTGGAAAGATCCGTCGTAGCAAGTCACCCGTGTGTAGTGTTGGCAACGAACTGCCCGGGGTTCGTACAATTGACAAAACAATTCGGTTCGAGCGAAGCGAATCCTTGCCAAGACTTTTTCACTCGAACCCCACCATTTCGACTCACAACTTGAAACATAAATAAGTAAGCGAGTTCTTGTCCGATCGGTTCGATTTTTGGTTTTATCTTGTAGCTAACTTGAAGCGCTACAAGATAAACCAAAAATCAAGCAGATCGGACAAGAACTCGCTTAGTTATTATCGATCGCGATTTTTGGGATTCGGTTCGAAGTTCGAGTCGAACTTCGGAACTTCGCCAAAACTCGGATCGAACCATCTTCGAACCCCTGCTTGGTTCGGTTCGACTCGAACCAATCCGCTTCGTTGCCAACACTACCCGTGTGTGCATCCATACTCTTCGTTCCAAAGCCACACAGAAGAGGCTTACGATTGTGCATGGAATACAGACGTCTCAATTATGCTATGATTATGAACTGATTTCTATTGCCACTTATGAACCAACATAGAGACAGGGTTGCTGGATTGAGGATGTTCACCAAGATTGATTTGAAGGCAGGGTACAACCTGATTTGAATGAAACCTGGTGATGGATGGAAAACAGCGTTTTGTACGAGATATGGACATTCTGAATACATAGTTATGCCCTTCAGATTGGCGAACCCACCAGCTACTTTCCTTGATATGCTGAACAAAATCCTGCAAGATCTAATCGATCATTGAGTAGTAGTCTATATAGATGATATCCTCATCTATTTAGAAAACCAAGAAGAGCATGTGCGATTGACTTGAGAAGTCCTTCATCGATTACAGGAAAACAACTTGGCTATAGCACCCAATAAGTGCGAATGGCACCAGAAACAAGTTGAGTTCCTTGGGTATCTCATATCAGAAGAAGGTGTCAGTATATCAAGGGACTGAATTGATACCATTCTGAAATGGAAGATTCCGGAGTCTGTCAAGGACATCCAGTCCTTCCTCAGATTTGCCAACTTTCATCGACGCTTCATTGAAGGATTTTCAAAGATATGCCATCCCTTAATGGAGCTAACCAAGAAAACGAACGAAAAGTTCGATTGAAAAGCAAATCTGCGAAATCAAATAGCCTTCCATATGCCAAAGCAGTACTGTACCGAGGCTCTCATGTTACGATATTTCGAACCGGTTTGGCCCGTGGTAAATGAGACTGATGCAAGTCATTTTGCAATCGGCACAGTTCTCTCCCAAGTAATTGATGGACGGCTGCACCCTATAGCTTATCACTCGCGAAAAATAGACAAAGCCAAGAACAACTACGAAATCGATGACAGAGAGATGCTCACAATGGTATCCGTGTTCAAAGAATGGAATCAATATCTCGAAGGTGCAGCTCATCCACTCAGTGTCTTCACTGATCACAAGAATCTTGAATACTTTACGACTACAAAGATCTTGAATTGGAGACACGCCTGCAGGGCTCAAGAGTTGGCAGGATATGATTTTAACATTGTCTACCAACCTGGTAGTGCAAATGGGAAACTGGATGCATTATCTATGCATTCGGAGTACCGCCCTAAAAAATGGGGAGGTAGTGCTGAAGAAAACAAAAACCAGCCTATCCACCGTGTTCTGAGACCTGATTTGTTGGTAACTATTAAAAGAGATCCAGTGCAAGTGACAGCGATAAATTTACGAAGCGAACCGAATGCGATTTATTCTTCAAAGTTGGCAGCAATTGCAGTAGTCAAGTTCAATTCATGGCTGGTAGAAGCAGTGGTAAGCGCCGCTAACAACAACGCTGCATGGCAAGAAGAGTTTGTCCAACCTATGGAAGGAAACCCAAGCCCAAACATCTCATTCGAAGACGAAGCCCTCAATTCTAAGGGCAGGCTGTGGGTTCCAGACGATCTGCAGTTGAAGAAACAGATAATAGGAATGGAGTATGATTCGAAGAGAGCTAGACACATGGGGCAGGATGAGACAATCGAACTGGTCAGACGATATTACTTTTGGCTGGAAATGGAGAAATTGATCGAATATTATGTCCGCTCATGCCCAAAGTGCCAATGGAATAAAGCAGCTTATTATGCTTGCTACAGACTTCTACAATCCCTCGAATTAGCATACTGCCCATGGGATTCAATTTCTATGGACATTATCATCAAATTACCAGTGTCAGACGGATGCTCATGGGTATGGGTAATCGTCGACTGATTTACAAAAATGGCTCGCTTCATTCCATTGAAAGATGGAGAGTAGAGAGCTACCAAACTGGTCAAGATCTTCTTGAAGGAAGTATGGAGATTCCATGGTCTACCATTGAACATAGTGTCAGATCAGGACTCTAGGTTTACCTCCTCATTTTCGTCCCCGTAGGTGGAAGCTCTTGACATCAAGTTAAAGATGTCTTCGCCATTCCACCCTCAAACAGACAGCCAAATCAGAAAGAGTCAACCAAACGCTGGAATGTTATCTGTGGAAATACTGCAATTACCAGGAGAATAACTGGTCTGAGATGTTCCTGATGGCAGAGTATGCCTACAACAACTCTCTTACCACTTCTACCAGAATGTCACTGTTCTTTGCAAACTTTGGGTTCAATTCTGAAACGAATTGGCCCATCAGAGCAGAAGCAAAGAATCCGGCATCCAGAAGCTATGTATACTGGATGACCAGCATGCATGCACTCTGCCGTAAAAGCTAGGAACAGGCACGGAAAACAAAGGGAAAGTACTATCACCGACATGGTGAGGAATCTCCGAAGTATTCGGTTGGTGATTTAGTCATGCTAAATGGGAAGAACATCAAAACTCGGAGACCATCTACGAAACTAGATGCGAAGCTTCATCAACCATTCAAGATCTCCAAGGTGCTGTCGCCCACTGCGATTAAGCTTGGGTTACCCAATCGATGGCATATTCACGATGCCTTCCATATATCACACATCTAACCATATCGACTCGCCACCAACCCTACTAGACCTACATCCGAGCTTGCTTCACCCAGCAAGCAGAATGAGCTTGGTTACGATGTGGATGGTTACGAGTACGAAATGGGTTATGAAGTCGAAGAGATCATGGGCAGCCAGTATTGCAAGGAACGGAAACTGGTTTTATATCTAGTCAAGTTGAAGGGATATCCGGAGGAACCAGACTGGACTGAGATACCTTATGAAAACTTTGACCACAAGAGACTGTTGATGGAGTATCACGGACGAAATCCTCCTGCCGCGAAGGATAACAGGCTCAAGTGAAAAGGTTTGAGCTAGGACCTTTTCCTGATAAAGGCTTTTTAACAGCTAGCCAGATATCCGACGAAGGATTTGGTTTTTGGACACAAGGGGTGATATTTGCCGGATCATGAAAGAACGATGGATTTGGTTTTGGGCACAAGGGGTCATATTGTCCAAACCAAGAGAAAGATCGATTTGGTTTTGGGCACAAGGGGTCCAGTTTTTCCAAATCGAAAAAAGTACAAGAAAGCAAAGTGTCTTAGATGGACACAATCTGATTGATTGATTCTGCTTGCTGCCATATGACTCATCTGGACATAAGCAATCTGATTCGTCAATTGTTCTTGGATGTCTCAGAGTAAGTGGTCCAAGCGAAATTGTCTGTGCAGATTTACTATGTTGCGGATTTCGAATAATTAACTTCATCATGCTGGATTATGTTTCACCAAAGGCAACGAAACAGATTAGTATGGAGTATGGTCGTTCAGAGACGAAATCTCTAAGAGAAGGGGTAGTGTTACACCTAGCAAGTTTGCAGCAGGGTCATATACGATCACCCACAATTTCCCTGATTAGGTGCCATTGGCTATCACTCATCTTGGATACCAGAGCCAATCTTTTTGGATGACTAGCAAACAAACACCCACACCATCGATAAGCAATGACGGCTAGTTGATGGTCACGGTGGCTTCTGCTCCCAATTTCGCACTACAAACAAACAGCCGGCAATCAGCTGAATTGCATCGGCCAGGAAGCTGAGGACAAACGGACAGCCGGCCAACAACTGAATGGCGCCAGCCAACTGCCGACAACTGCGGGAGGCCTGAACGCACATGCCGACTCCGAACAGCAGAGCAGCTCTCTATCGCAAGAGGCCTAATTGTCTGGAGGTCATCAGATGGACAAGATACCATGGGTCCAGAGGTACAAACCCGTGAGCTTAACGTCATAAAGGATACCAATAGTCACATGATGATCTAATGACAATAGAGACGATAGAGGATCGAGTAATGGAGAACTGAGGTAGTTGCGAAGGAACAGGCATTGGTTCGAAGGCGGTCCGAAGGCAGTTAAATTGCTGGAGCTCGAGAGGACAGCGTAGATAGCAGTATTTGTGAAAAGCGAAGACGAAGGTATAAAGACCTTGGGTTCTTCGAGGGTAGACAGGCATAATCAACCTTCTCAGCAAGGAGAACAAGCCTTAACAATATACACATTGAAAACCTATGCTTTTTGTTCAAAATCTTTTAGTGATTTCACATTCCGAACTAACCTTGTAATCATCCTTCGAGGCAGTCCTGAATGAAGTACGGATACCACTTTGACCAGATGAACCTGGGGTAAAGCTCCCGGTGTTACAGTATATACCTAGCTCAATGGAACCCATGGCATGATTTCAATTGTGTATATGACTTGGAGAATGCTCAATCATTGTATCAGAACTCCAAAATATGGATCGACGAGCACCTGAAACATGGACTTGAAACTTTCCATATCGAGTCATTTCAATCAACTATTGAGTTGGTGGTGCTCTTGGAATTCATAGACTTCGGTTCAGGTGCAGAGGGTTGTCTTGAATGATGTTCACACATATTTGACACATTGTATTATTGAGATATATTCAGGTGCATAAAATTTCTTTTGGCTCCTATCGCATTTGCCATACACTTGGATTTTGAACTGGTGCAACTGGCAGAGTCTGAGGGGCATTGAATCAACAGTAAGATGAACACCGGTGATTGGTGGTGGGAAACTCAGCAGCACCTACCCCTGGGCGCCATGATTGTACCAGTTATTTTTGCATCTGACGAAATACATCTCACAAAATTTTCTGGTGATGAACAGGCTTGGCCCATATATATGTCAATTGATATTATACGAAAAAATGTCCGCCTCAGCTCCAAGAAGTGTACCTGGACTGTCACTGGATACATACCATGTCCCCAAACGGGCCAAAAACCACAATGATGCTGGGCCCTATGCAATCCATATCATTCTGTCATTGCTCTGAGAACTTGATATCAGAGAACCAGGCTTGCTATGGGATTGGGCTGATTGCTTTTGTAAAATGTGCTTACCATTACTAGCAATATGGGTGGGGGACTATCCAGAGCCCGAGATGATTGCTCGAGTTTAATACGGTTGGTGATCTATTTGTGAAATACCTAAAGGTGTGCCAATGGGACATTCAGGTCAACACAAAATTTTTAATCTGAGGGATCAAATACCCTACAGTGAACTTCTCAATCAAGAACAGATTGATAAACTAATAGTATCTGGGGTATGTTCATTCGCTTACAAGTTCTGGCAATACCTTCTCTGAAATGTGTATCATGTATGGCAACCTAATGAATTACACCAATTACTTCTTGGATTATTAAAGAGTCTATACAATTGGCTTGTAAAATACCTCAAAGCACAAATCACAAAGACCAATTCAATCAGCTTTTTCCATTGGTACCATGGTATCTGGTATTCTAGCTATTTCCAACGACCTTTGATTCATTAACAAGTGGGATATGCCAGGGGAAAGAGATGAGGAGAATGGTCAGAACATTGGCAGTTGACTGCGTATGAAAAAAGGCTGGTACCATGGATGACGAAACGAATGCTGAAGAAATTTCATCTGATAATGAAGTCTTGGGAACGGTGTAGGCATTATGCGAATTCTGCCTACTTGTCAGCCAGAAAAACCACTAAGAACTATCTCTCACTGCACTTACCAATATGATCGAACAATTCCACAGGTTGAAAAGTGTTTTCCAAAAACAGAAAATATCAAAGGCTGCAGATGCTAATGTCATGACTGAGCGGAAACACAAATCACTGAGAATATGTGAGCAAATGATTTTCAAGTTCTGAGTGGCAGCAGTGGCAGAAGTATATTGGGTCCACACAATCAATGCTGCCAAATGCAAATAATTTCAAGCACATGTGGATTACACTAGGATTGATGCCAGAGATTCAATTACCACAGACAATCTGGAAAGCGAGATATGTAGAATCACTGCAGTTCAACTGCATCCTTTCAAAACAACATATTTGAAGCGAATGGCAGAATTTGAAACTTTGCAGGAGCAACATGGCATTCAGAAGGTCTAAAAAGCCCTTGCCCATCAGATGGTGCACTTTGGTTACCCCAAGATGCATCTGGTCAGCCATATAGCTGAGTCCATTCGGTTCATGGTTTCAGGTGACAATTTTACAACAGATATCCCAGAATTGTTACATATGTCCGATGTGAAAGATGGCTACTGCTCCAGCAATAAAATATATTGTACTTGACAAATTCTCAAATACAATGACTGCCGCAGTGACCTGGCCTGTATGGAGGAACGCTGGATTATATTGCACTTCAAGGCTGGTATGCTATTGATTCGGCCAATGTGAGAAATTATGTGCGAGTAGCTTTCGTATTAATATACTTATTGGCCGGTTGTGCTTACTTAAACCTAGACTTTCAATCTCTTATCAGCAGTAGACAAACGACCAAATAGAACACGAGTCAGCAGACTATGTCGCCAAAGTGTACCGCCCAAGCCAATATCTCATGCAGTACAGCCAAATATGTATAACTTGAGTGAAACTCATGTCCGTGGGAAGTGTAAAAGTGTTGAGCCTACATCTCCCCCAGATATAGCCGGCGATTGTGAATATCCCAATCTTGAACAGCAATTTCGGGCTCAAATTGAAGATGATGGAGGAGCAGATTTCACAGGTCTGGTATTGGATTTCAATCTTAAGACACTAATGGATGAAGTTGCAATCAAACTATACAATGGTCTATCCTATCCATTGCCAAGTGCTCCACTTTCCTGCAGCCTGCAAACTAATGGGGCTTGACTGTAAGGTGGTAAATACTAATGCTAATAGGGGGATGATACCTCAAGCACATGCTGTATGGGTTCAATATATAGAAATTAAGCACAATTACCTTGACAATGACTTTCAAGGCTGAGATCCATTGTTTCTGATTGTATATTTTACCTGGATGCTTCTAAAATGATTCTACAGTTTTGAGAATACCAACCGAAAGGAAAAATACTACCAACATTCTCCAAATGATGCAGACAGAGATGGAAATGGGTATTACGTCTGCAACCTCAAGTGTACGCAGTGCTGATTCCAACAAATCTTCAAGTCCGAAAGGGGTTGGCTGACAAGATTGATGGCTCGATTCGAGTGGTAAAATTGACTGATAAAAGGAACATCATTCCAGTTGGAGCAATTGTCAGGCCTGCACATTTGGTCAGAGTGGATGAAGAAGGACTTGGCAGTAGTCATAACAGTGCAAAATATTAAAGCGTATCGTCATTCAACAACCAGGTAGACCAGGATATGTACAGAACTGTATATTCAGAGTTATGAGGCTGCTTCCAGAGCACATTTTATCAGACTTCGGGCCAGTTGGGTGTTTCGTACGGTGGAACATGAGTTGCAATCACCATTTGTAGAGCAATATGGTATTGATATAGTTTACAAATCCGAATAAAGATTGGGCAATGTGAAAGCATATTGGTTCAAAAACAATAAGGTATACCGAATCTGAGGGAGTTGAATGACTTTCCAGGCCCGCCAGAATGTTTGGTGAGCACTAGTGAGATAGGAATTGGTATAGGTTCTGGCACACCGGAAGGTTTGTGAGAAGCTCAAAAACTGTCTGAATTTTGGCCCTTTTCTTCTGGAAGTTCCCAGGGTAACATGCCCATGATCAGGGTGTCTCCAGGGGGTTTGGTAACAGCTCCGAAACGGTCTAAAACTATGACCATTTCTCTTGGAGGCCGCCTGATTATCTTCTCATACTGCAGGAGTCTGACAGTTGGTTGGTGAGCCCATGAAATGCATCCAGAACTATATCTACTTCTCCCGGATGCTCCTGGAGTACCTTCCGATTCTCTGGAAGTCTCTGGGAGGTTTGGTGAGAGCTCAAGGAGGGTCTGAAACTATGCCATGTCTCCTGGAGGCTCACACAGTACCTTCCAATGATCTGGAAGACTTCCAGAGATTACCCCAATGCTCGGGGAAAATTATACATTTTCCTGATGCTGTAGCACAGATATGGTGGATGTGCCATATAATCCAATTCATGAACTGTGTTAGAGCCCCACAAAGCTGCATCTTATATATACATTTGATTCTCCCACAACTACCACTATCTGAAGAAATCCAGTATCCACCCAAAAGAAATATGAAAATGAAAAACCTGTATATCCTCATTCAGTCACTTCCCATACTTACATGCTGCCATCATCGCTCTCTCTCTTCAATGATACCTGTGCTCACTTTGTTCACACATTCATCTCTTATTGTATACTTGCTCCAATTCATGAACTGAAACCTCCATAATAAAGAAAAGTGTTTCTGAAGGAGGAAGCAGTCAGTGGAGAAAAGATATTATCAATAACGATGGAAAACGGATCTGCTGCTGTGGCTGGTGCAATGAGAAATCCGAGAAGAAAGCCCCAGAATATACAAAACCCATATATCTTCATATCTTCACTGTCCATGCTTACACCATTCAATGGTTGCTCTCTCTCTTGTAAGATGTCTATATACACTTCTCTCTCCTATCTATCACTTGTTGTTCATTACCTTGATTTCATGAAAAGAAGCTCCATAAGTGGAGAACAGAGTTTAAAGAGTACAACAGGTATTGCAGAAAGAAACAACAAGTTAACGAAGAATCTATCAAAGATACGAATGAAGCTCCTGCTGCTGCCATTGTCAGAACAACAATGGCAAAGAATTCTTGGATGAGCACCCAGCCAGAAGAAACTGAAATAATGGAAACTATCAGTATCACAAGCTACCGGCTATTGGCTCAATCAATCAGGTTTTTTATATCCATGTAAAATATGGGCAGAAGCAAATTAGTTTGCTGCCATTCACTACACCAAATAAGCTCCGAATATATCTGCTGATCGAAACTCAAGATCAAGTTGACATTCCACGGCTGAAAGACATTCTCAGATAGATTTAGTAATGGCAGGTAATTTCCAGATAGGCTTGTCTATCGAAGCTCCTGAAGCTGCGCAAATAGAACTTCAAACTGAGTTTCTATATCCAATTGGCCTGTACCTTTGGAGCCAGGTCCTAGTGAAGGTTATGCAGGAGATGTTGGTAGAGGAGATGCTGCTGGTTGTGATGCTAGTATTGCCAATGCTGGAGGTGTTGGTAGTGCAAATACTTGTTGAGATGTGGTCAGAGCAATTACCATTTCCAAATGAGTTTCCAGATCAGTCATTGCTGTTCATTTTGCTTTATATGTTTATTTGGTACTGGGAAAGTTGTCTTTAGCACTGGCAAAGCTTCAGGACAGAGCAAGTACTGGTGACTATGGGTGATCGCCCTGAAATTTGCAAGTATCAAAGATATATACCATCGATGGTACTGCTGAAGATGACAGTGAAGCACATGCTGCAAGCTGTAAGACTAACCATAGTAAAGCTGTGGATATCATTGGAGGAGTAGGTTGACACAGAGAAGAGGAAACAGGTCAGAAGCAGAAATCTGAAAACAGAGTAAATGACTGTTGAAATGAGGCCAATAATGATAACACTGTCAATGACAGTGAAGCAGTAGCTTGTCACCAGCAGAGAAAAGACCATTGAAGAGTAGATAACTGCTTAAATACCACAGGGGGTGGAATACTAGAGTTGTTGGCACAGAAGATGACTGTTGATATGAGGTTGGCAATCCCACAGCAGACAAGTATTTTGACTGCTGTAGGGGCTTGTGCAGCTGGCTCCCCGATTTGAATACTACCAAGCCTAGCAGGTCAGAGTGAATATTTTCACTGCATGTAGGTAACTACATGTGATATAGAAGTCCTTGCTGGGGCTGTGAACCATTACTCGAACTACCATTTAATTGAAATTCTCTATGATGAAGCTCCTGCTCAACTAGCATTAAATATTGTTTCAATCCAACCACTCACTTCTCTAATATTGCAATCTTATCCTCATTGTCATTGTTGAAGTAAGTAGAATATTTTCATTTCTTATCTTGCCTGAAGAGAGTATGATATTCACACAGCTTCCCCTGTTGATGCTGTTCTACTTTATTTTGTCATAGTTGCTGGCAGTCATCATGCTGCATATGCTCACACTCTTAAGAATCTCACCACTGCTGGAATGCTTGTGTGAATACTTTCTATGATACTGGTCCATATGTGCTGACTCCTGACGTTACCAAATACTTTGCACCAATAGAAAAACGCATTCATTAGTAGGTATGTAGCTTGCTTTACATGGAATATTTTCAGATGTACAAGTAAACAGTATTCAGCAGGCTGTCAACTGGACAAATTGCATGGCACACATCATTGGCAAAATCAACCACTCGCTCCATCAGTTGGAGAAACCATGTGACCGTAGTCAATTATGTATTGCGGTTGCCAGCAAAGCAAGATGCTGTGAATTGACCTTTGTATTCATATACTGACAGACAGTGTGGCAGTTGTGCATTGGATGTCAAAGGGGTCAATATTGGCCAGGATGATGCTGGTGGAAATTTTGGTAGAAGTGGTATATTAGATAGCAGTGGGGACAATGCATGTGGAAATGATGGCGGTAGAAAAAGTAAATAATTATGCGATTGCAAAGCATCATTGAGGATATTGAAATACCTCAGCTTCTGTTGTAGGGCTCCAATATGATTACTTCAGTTTATTTTTCCCTTCAGGGCTTGAACATAACTCCAGTTAATTCATATTTGTGGTGGCATGATGGTTTCTGGAAGGACCAATATGGGAAAAGCATCTGTTCCTGGTATGGAGAAATAAGCTGAGAATGGTTGATGTACTTTTGTATTATTGACTTGATAGCCTAACGCTCTTGGTAGTCCCTGATCAAAATCAAGTCAGATACAATGGAGGATGAAGTTGACACAAAGGTTGATACTCATGATATTGGTGGGCTGAGTGCTCTGAATTTCCACATAATTCTTTGTCTGCTCAGAATCCTGATCAGGGGTATACATTTATGTGTGCAGGGTACTGGATGATTGTCAGATGATTTTGTATGCTTAGCCAAATTTGGAGACTGAAGATGGTTGATAAGACGCTCTTGTTGAATTGGATCATGCACCAGGTTTGAAGGCCAAAGCTGATTGATTGAATATCTTCATATCCTTGGATGGTTTGCTGGATTTAGGTAGTATACCTGATCTGAAAGCCACCAACTTCCGTGGAATATGTAAATACTGTGGTCTGAAAAAAATGATTCAGTTGCTCAGGCGTATACTGATTGGGTGCTGTAGGCCACAAGGAGAAAGCAGATGCTCAAACTTTTGCTGTTACAAAATATCGGTTGATACCATATCAGAGGAAATAACTTTGTGGCTGGCTTCCGATAGCTGTGGCCATTCTGGAATCAATGCAATTGAGCAACAGTTCTGCTATTGATGAAACCATTTCTTTCATCTTGATGATGAGAAGAAAAAACCAAATAAACAAATACATTTGACATCGAGAAACAAAGTATTCCTACCAATTCAGGAATTTGCAGAATGATATCTATTCAATGGCTAGTGATACACTGATATGATGCCAGTGCTGGGTAACCTGGTTGGTGCACTACCCCAGAGCCATATGGAGCCACACCTTATATATAAGTCTGAACCTCCCACAAACTGATTGAAATGTCCTCAGCAGATGAATATCAAATATTCTGAAATAATATAGAAACTTGTTATTAAACATGTATTTTCAGTGTATGATGTATTATTTCACAGTGACTAAAATTGTGGATCTGTTTGAGAATAGATATTGGGCGGAAGTAAGAAAATAGAGAATTAAATATTTTTCAATAATTGATATGACCAATTTCCTATGTATGATATTTATTGAAACTGCAGTATAAGTTGGTCTTGGATTACAGGAAAGTGGAAAGTTTATAATATCAGCTGGGTTTGGCTTTGGTGGAAAAACACATTGGAAGATAATATTTGATTATAGTTCATTATCAATACTACCTATTATTGCATTGTTGAATTTTGTAGTTTTGAATGTCAATAGCTTTCAAACAAATCTAGGAACCAAACCAAGATAATTGAAGATAAGCAATTGATAACTTGTTCAAGAGGAAAATTTACAGAAGCAGTTCAAGAGAATTTATTAAAGCTGTACAATTGCCAGGGAGTATATTAGAAAAAATATTTGTTACGTATTTCTAATAAGATTAAAAATATTTCAAATAAAATATTCCATTGTATAACTATCAAAGTTGAAGCTGTGTAATTCAAATTTTATTGAATTATATACAAATAATATCTTGTTCTGTACTGTTGATATAAGTAGTACCAGCAATACCAATACTATTTATATCAACCTCAATAACAATTTCAATATTGCAGTAACCAAAAACTATGATATTAAATATTATTGAAGCTTGGACATTGAAATATCAGCTCTGCACAAATAATTGAAAAGTAAGTATGGGTATTGAATAAAAAAAATATGCAAAATAGAAAACAATATCTATTTTTGATTTAGCAAAAGGATTTTTTAGTTATTGAAATAATTGTATTTTCCACCATAATTTCTTGAATACTTGTAATCATTAGTAATATAATTGTCATTAGTCAGTATACTCTATATCAGATTGGGGATTTATCCAAAAAAATTTCAAATAATCATTTGTAATACCAATATTTATAAAAATTATTATATATTATTAAAACAATAGATAATTATAAATATCAAATAAATATATTTGATATTTACAATATATTGAGAATGCCTACTTAAATAAGATTCGACAATAAAAAGAATATTAGTCCTGGATATAGAATTTGAAAAAAGTTTGAACAAAGCTATTGAAGGTATATATCAAATATTTTGATAATGAAAACAAACTATTAGTTTTTCACCTTGCAGGGAGTTACAATATTATCTGCTTTTATAATATTTGATCTGATCCAAGTGTTGATGAAAATAATATTCAAAGGTCATGAATATAAATGTATATTTGAAGCTTGTATATTAAAAGAAAATAAATGCTTGAGAATACAATTATATTGATGCAACTCAGAGCTCAATTTCTATCAATATTTATATTGTATTTTGATCTCAATAGAAACAATATATAAAACAAATATAATTCACAAAATCTGTTTTTGCTAATAATATCCAATCACCAAAGTTCCCTGGCTGTATATATGAGCTACTGAACATATTCTATTGATATCGATATTTGGATTGCAAATATGATCTAGATGATATACACTACATATCAAAATGAAATGAATACTGTTGAATAAAATACTGAGTTTAAGCTTTTAATAGTACAGTCAAACAATAGATGAATACTGGCCAGGGTTGTTGTTGAGTCAAACTGATGCACTGGGGTTAATACAATACCATGTTTGTATTATACTAGTAGTGAAGCTTCCAAAGATATGGTATTCAATATAAATATTGATGTGAATTGTATATTTTACAATATTCATACTGCATTTAGGCAATCTAAAGTATTACTGCATTCTTATCAGTTGGGCCTCTCACCAAACTAGGTATAGAACAGAGTGATTCTTCTACTATATATTATTCTTAAATTGATTAAAGAAAACTAAAAAGAAAATAAAAAGAAAAAAAAATATAGAAAAGAGAAAGAGTATCTTTCACTGCATCTTGGTTTATTTATCTGGCTATTGACTGAATCTATCAGATGTCCAATATCTAGCTAATATATTGAAGGAAGTACAATCAATGGCTACCAAAATACCTGCTGAATATCATTTGACTATCCATTCAATTCATTAGCTTCAAATATAACGCAATGATCTAAATACAAGCACTATTACTGGCCAGCTGTATTCTATCACTCATGTTAGGGGAAACATTCCATTATTAGTTGCTGGTGGAAAGTCAATTACTATTCAATTATATATATTTATTGAGCATAATTCCAAGATCTGAATACATCGATATCTTTTATGTCCCAGCTTATATTTATTTCTATTGCAACTTGAAGTACTATGAAATATACTGTCTATTATTTGCCACAGGAAATGTTTTTTACTTTATTCAACCGTTCTGCCCTTACAACATTAGGAACAGTATTGGTTATCATTTGAGTATCTGACCCATTCCGTATTGGTCTTTGCTGTCAATATAGTCCCAACAATTTTCTGTTCCCTTCTTATAGTTATACAATTGTACATAATAAATATATCAATGCCATCCCCATTAATACCTTTAATCAAATTAAATACTTATACCATTTATTACTAGAAACTGATATATAGTCTCATGTTTGAAATACAATGAATTTTGAATATTGATTGCCATGGCTAAACAACAGTTTGTATATATAATATCAAAGTATCAATATCAATTCCCATTAAATTTCATTAGAATATCAATAATTTTATATTAACTACATTATATAGTAATATACTCAAAAATTCATATATAATATATGGGACAACTATTGTGATCAGACTAAAAAATAATAAATCCAAGAACAGAATTCAATTCATACTGAATTGAAACAAACCTGTAACTTGAAACAGTGGATTAACTGTATAGTATTCAGATAAATGTGATAAAATCTGTGGATTGGCTATTTAAGTTTCAGAATTGTAATTGAATATTATATCCAATTCAGATTGTGTATAATTCATTATACTAGAAGCATTACACTAGATTTACTACTTTAAGTACTATTCTTATTCTGTTCAAGATTTATTTGAATTGTAGTAAGTAAGGTAAATTGCTAAGAATATTCAAATAGCTAACAGATTTATAATGAAAACAAATGGCTTTCCAACATGAATATTGTCAAGGTATATTTTCCTTGCTGACAAGATTGATTTATATTGCCTTTCTACTTTCGAAGAAATTAATTGTCTTTATATTTATGTATTCATTTTTAGCAACTATTTATTCATCACTCCAGAACTCCCCTTGGTTAAAATCTTTAGAACCAATACTATTTCTCTATTTACTACTGACCTTGATCTCCAAATCCCTTTATATTTTTAGCATTGATATATTATACTCAAATTATTTGTCTTCTTTATGGTATCAATCCTGGAGTTTCTGTTTCCTGGGCAGTGGTATCCTTTTGATGAAACGAATGCCAGACAAAGAGACTGAATTCCATGGAGATCAGTGTGGACATTGTGTTGGTTAGCTTAGTTATATAGAGACAAGCTGATTCTAGAGATGATGGGTAAGAATGAGGTTGATTGAGGTATGTTCACTGAGAAAAAGCGTTGCTGTTAAAGATGATTTGCTGCATTGAGTGGTATATTCCCAAGTTCTGATTGCACAGTATCACAACTGTATAAAGTGAGGCTTCATGATGGAGTAAGGACCATCAATATCATATTGTATTCTTTTGAACTGAAATTGGTTAAAGTATCAAAATGATAACAAAAATGTTGTTGAGTGAAGAAACAGGATATGGAAATAAGGAAACAGTTTTGAATAATCAACGAAGATAAAGAGAGAATATTGAATGAAACAAGTGGCATGAGTTTTAAATGGATTCAGGAGGTATACAATATTTGGTGAAATTTGGCATTATATTAAACCAGTAAGTTAAGGTAAAATTGGTTGCATTGACTGAATTTAGGGATCAGGTGTTTCTGGAAGATTGGTTTGCTCTTCACTCATTCCCTAGTATGTAAAATAATCAATTTCTTTGGCATTAACATTGTTGGCTTTTATAATTTTGAATTTCAAGTCTTTTATCTTGTTTGCATACTTGCAATTCCAAATAATTGTTTGGTTTTTGAAATTCCTAGAGCTCCAAGACTTGAAACCTTGATATACAGAAACATTCTGTATAATATTGTCTCTTCCTTTCAGTGTATAAAGACTTTCACAGTAATTCAATGATCTTGCTTCACTCTGGCCGCATATACTGGAATGACATATTACTGTTCAAAAAGCATTGATATGCACAAAGCTTCGGATCTTGTGAAGCTTAGGTTCAGCCTCCAGGACGATTGTTAGCCAATCTCATTCTGCTAGAATAATAAATAAGTGATCATGTATATTTCCTATGCCAAAATATCATGCTAGATATAGTATCATTTCAGTATTGGATGAGAGATAATAGTTGAGTTTGGAATATCAGGGTTGCCAGGTAATTCAGAACTATTGTGAACATGATAGTTTAGTTGAACAATATATGCATAGCATAAAAAAAGCGAAATAGATGATTGGATTAGAATAGATTGAACACAATTTTGATAACGAATAATTGTAAGGAGAAAAAAATTGAATAGTTTTATACCAGTAATTTGGCAGAAATAATAAAAGATATATAATAAATAATAATTTAAACAGTTATCATAAATAGATATAGTTTGTAAATAAAGAATATACTTTATAATCGAAGCTAATTGTATAATATCTGAGAAAATGCCGGAACTAATCAATTTTCTCTTATTTTTACCTGTTTTTCAATCTATAAATTCACAAAATTGCTTTGATTACAAGCTTCATTTACTTCAGAAACACATAATCAATAGATAATCCAGTTGAATGCTGATAATTCAAGTATGAAATGTGTTTTATGAAATATGAAATTGTGGACATAACAGGTTGAGATGAGGTGTGGCATGGCAGAGGGTACGGGCCAGAAGAGAATATATACATGTCTATAATGTTAGGGAATCTGAAATAATAGACACTACTCACTTTGGTAAAGACAGACAATTGTTATTTCATATTATTATATCAGTAGCCTACATTCCATTTGGCTACTTCTATATATAATATATTCTGGACCCCAATTCAATTCGAGATACTCTAGCAAGAACAATTACAGATGACTTTCCAATAGCAAAAAAAACAAAATTCCTACAACAAAATGGCTTTACAATAACACAAGAAATATCTAATGCTGCACTTGTCAACACTACCGCAGATGAAAATGATGATGGCTTAGATATGATACATATGTTGGCAACCCCCAGGCCCATATCAGCAAAATGTAATTGAGGCTCCTGAAGGCTCCAGCAGGCCCGGGAGTGACCGAGGGCTGGTGGAATTTGCATTTGGACAGTTTGGCCTTGAGGCCGGCGGAGCGGAGGAGAGAGAGGACGTGGCGGACCCGGGAAACCATTTCCGTTTCCGAGTCTGCCCAGATGATACCGTCGTCCATAAAGGCGCGACAGTATTCCCGGGCGGGGGCGAGGGTTTGGTCCATGAGGCGTTGGAACGCGGCAGGAGCGTTAAGGTACCCAAAGGGCATAACGTTCCACTCAAAGAAACCGGAGGCACAGATGAAGGCCGTTTTGTGGCGGTCTTCGGGGGCGACAGGGACTTGCCAGAACGCGGAGTCGATGTCGAACTTGGTGTATAAACGGTGCCCGGCGACCTTATAAAATAGGTCGGGCATTGACGGGAGGGGGTAAGCGTCTTGCGGTACGCACGCATTCAGCTTACGGAAGTCGATGCACCATCGGCGGGGATAATCCCGAGCGCCGCAGGTACACCGGAGTTGGGAGCACCCTCGACAGGGTTTGTTCACAAAGAACGAGGGTGCAGCGGTGGAGGATTTGGACGGAGAGACGCGTCCGGAGGAGAGGAGAGGAGCCAGTTGGGCTTTCTCTTCCGCTTCATCTTGGGGTGAGAGCGGGAAGGGGGTGGCCGGAGGAGGAAGGGGGGAGGTGTTCTTGATTTCGCACTGAATGCCGTGTGAATGGTTCAGTGGAGAGGCGCTCTCGACGTCGAATACATCCGCGAAGTCTAGATACTGACTTGGGATGGCGGGGAGGAGGGGTTCGTTGGGAGATGCAACGGAGGTGGTTGCGGCGGAGGCGGAGACGACCAGTTCAGAGAACAACTGGTCCTCTTTGTCGGAGAGGTACTGCTCCATAACGGCGTTATGGTACTCATCAAGAGCAGCACGGGAGGCGAGGATACGTTCGTGTGCTGCGGAGCGTTGTTGGTACTCGGCTTCCACAGCGGCGGAGATGGCGGAATAGTTGATTTCCCCCCCCCATCTCCCTGCTGGGAGAAGGCGGAAAAGATCTCAACCGGGTCGGAGATGGTTGTTGCGGCGAACGCCAGCAACGAAGGGCAAGGAGGGGCGGGGGAGTCGGGGTAGAGGAGGGTGCCAGAGTAGGCACGAAACTCGGTTTGCTCCGGCATGCTCGGAGGAGCGTCAGGGACCGAGGGTCAGCGAAGACTTCGGCGAAAGTGTGGAGGGGGAAGGTGGTGGCGACTCGTGAAGCGGAGTCGGAGAGGAGACCGATGATGTATGCGGCGATGCCGCGAGGAGAGGAGAAGGACAGGTAGTCGACCAGGAACTTTCGTTCCAGTGCGGCAACCCAGTCGTGGTATGGGGTTTTGTCGGTGTTACCGACGAATTTTGGAACCTCAATTTGTTTTTGTTGAGGTCCGGGGGCGTGAGCGGGGGCGGGGATGGTCTGACGCAGTCTTTCGACCGCGAGGAGGGAGGTTTCAAAGGGGGTGTCGGCTGGGAGGCCGAGGGACAGGGTGAGACGTGTTGGGTGGTCACAGGTGGAAGTTCCTGTGGCGAGGAGGTTGGTGAGTCCGGCCAAGGTCACGGAGGGTGACCCGGGGAACCGGACTGTGAGGGCCTCCCAAGCTTTATGTAGGCTGGGGAGGAGGGCGAGGAGTTGCTGGAAGGTCCAGCCGGCCGAGGTGAGGGTGGTGAGGTCTTGTATGGCCTCGGCGGTTTTGGTGGTGCCAGTGAGACGGGTGAGGTCTTTGGCGAGGGCGGCGAGTTTGGTTAGTTGTTCGTCCAGGAGCTGGACGAATTCGGAGATGGATACCGGGGCGCGTAGCGCGTGACCGGTGATGACGGAGATGATGGAACTAGTGTTCAATCGTTCGGCGAAGGTGGCGAGTGCAGCCGGTATGGTGGCTGCGGAGGTAGTGGTGAGTAGGTCCTTTTTTAGTTGGACGAACTCGGAGAGGGCGGGTTGGAGGCAGGCGGGAAGGTCGAAGAAGTTTACCCGTTGTCTGCCGGTAGGGAGGAGGGCGGCGATGTCTGCCAAGGTCTGGTGGTACCTTTCTTGGAGACGTCGAGCGACGAGGAGGGCACGTGTGGCGGCGGCGAGGCGTCGGGAAATTCCCCATGCATGATCTGCAGTGAGGGAGCCGACGGGGTTGACAGTTCCTTGAAGGAACTGGGAGAAGAAGTTGAGGGCTCCTGACTCCAGGGCCTCCGAGGGGGTGGGCCGTTGTGACGCAGTCACGGCCGGGGACTGAAAGAACTCCATGGCCCAGGCCAGGAAGGAGACGTCGTGGGCGTCGGGCGGGGGCGGGTAACCGGCTCCGGATAGTCGTCCGGAGAGGGCGCGGAACCAGAGGGCGATGGAGGCGGAGGAGGCGGTGGTGATGATAAGCACGGGCAAGGCCACGTGCCAGGGGTCCAGGTGTTGCCATTGCGTGAAGGCAGCGGCGGGGGTGGCGAAAGCGAGTGGGTTACGAGCCCAGACGCCGAAGACGGAGAGCACGACGAGCGTCGCGCCGGAGAGGGGTGTCACGGATCCGGGCTTCGTTTGCCCGAGGGCGGATCGGAGGAGGAGGAGGAGAACGAGAACGCTCGCGCAAGCGCAGACGTTCAAGATGCCTGTCCATGAAGACAAGGCGGACAGCACATGATGATGCTGCGGGTGGAAGCCCACAGCGGTGGAGGTGGCACCAGTGCCCAAAGCGCTGGCAGAGGGGAGGAGGAGGAGGAAGACGATGAGGCTGGTCAGCGAGAGCTGACGCAGCAGGCGTTGGATTTTCCACATTAAAGTGGCGGTGCGCTGTGCGGACGACTGCGCGCGGGGGTGGTGTGTTGCCCGAACGACCGGGACTTGGGAGTGATGGGGAGGCAGGGGCGAGGAGCTCCTGGAGGTTTTGGGCGTGTAAAGCCCGTTGGACGTCGTCGAGGAATTCGACGCGAAAGAAGGTGGGGTGACAAACGTTGTTTGCCGTGGTGGTGGTGTGGAGGCTGGAACGTACCAGCCTTTGGAGGAGGTTTCTGCGGAGCAGAAAACGGCGTTGTTGGGGATCGTGACGTGGACTGCACGTCGGGATGCCCGTTGGGAGGAGGAAAAGTAGCCTGGGGCGGCCACTTTTGATGGTAGGTGGGCGTCTTAGCGGGATGCTAAGCGACGCAAAAGATCGACATATCTCCCAGAAGCACCTGCAGTATCTTTCCAGGCTCCAGGAGTACCTTGCAGTATCGGGGAGTGTCTGGGAGCCTCTGAGCGCCTTCCAGAGTTTGCCTGAACACTTGGGAGGAATTTTGAATTTTTTTGATATAGGAGTTTCTTCCCTGATCCACTGCTGGAGGGGTTCAGTATTCTAGAACAGTAGTGGAGAAATATTCGACCCCACCAGAATTTGATTATGAATTGTTTGTCAGGGATTGCACAAATGCACATTTCGGATAGAGTTCGGAATTAGATTAATATAGTCAAGGAATAATACCATCTACAATACAATGATATAATATAAACGTACAATAATGGCAATCGGAAATGAGATGCAATTGCAAAAGAATTCGTTAATTCAAAGATGCAACTAAATGACATGGAGCAGACCTTTACTCACAATGGGCAGACTGTGACAGATTGGTATATCAAACTTCTAATAACACCCAGGACTAGGGTGAACGTCTTTTGGTAGAAGACCCAATTGCCAAGCAGATGGCAAAGCTTAATCAAGTTGTCACTGCCAATGATGGATTCAATAAAAAAATACAACCAAACTGGATACAGACTTGAAACAAGTTTAACCAACCATGAAATCATTGGCAACTGATGAAATAAAGAGAGACATAATCAGCAAATAGATGGAGTTGGCTATAGTAGAACTGAATACTACAAACATAGTCTTGATTCAAGTTTTGGCTAGCTTGGTACTGACTAAGATGACCTAAATTGGCTCTAACAACAGCATGGTCATTGCCAAGATGATGGGTTTGCCAATTTATGATAATGAAGAACCCTAGATGCCATCACTACCGGCCAATCCTCCCTGCACTTGTACTGTGGATCTGGTGCCCAGGAGTTCAGCTTGATAGATGTGTTGAATATTCCATTGACCAATGATTCAGCTGCTACAGCACTGTATCAGTTAAGTGACACAGCTACTGTTTGGACCAATCACCATTGTACAGCTTGGAAAGTATTTTCAGCGACTATTGGAAAGACCTGTATTCCTTCCACTACTGTGACCAGAATCGAATGCAATGGCGAGTCACTTCAAATTATATGTGGCGAATAATTTTCCACAATTAATAAACATTTCTAAGTACTATAACATCAGTTGGAACCCCATGTGGTACTGCGTGATCAACGCCTGTGCCACTTATACCTATCAATACTCGACAGCATCCCGAAGGCATTCAAGGCTTGGATTGTGAAAATAAGAAATCAGCAAACAGTATTGATGAATAACAATATAGAACACATCTGTCATGTGGATAGTGTGTTTAACTTCTTGAAGCAATTGACTTGGACAACACTTAAGAAACAGGAGGGCAAACAAAAAGAAATCAGCAGTGATAATGGTGGCAGTAGTAACTGAAGCTGTTATGCATGTGCTCAAGTAGACCAACCCACCCAGATATTTCCAAACAAGCAAAAGGTCCTGGGCATATTGACAGACAATTAATGAACCAATAATAAAAAGGGCTTGGATGTGAAAGAGAAGAAGAGAGCAGACAAGAATGTAGATTCTCTTGGTGGTGATATAAAATTCAGCAATAGAGGTAAAGGAGGAAGAAAACAACAGAATCTCCATTTGACAAAGCAGGTTCCTGGGGAAGAAAATCGTTCAAAGGAATCCAAAGTACAAGAATTATCCGATAACAGTAATAATCATTCAGGTAACTCAGGCTTGGATAATAGCATCCAGAGCAATTATCTGGGAATTGAATTCCTAAAATTTTAACTGCTTGTTCTGGGTCAACAGTTGCTCTGAATCAGTGATAATGATACCTTAGATCTTCTCCATTTGGACAGAAAGCTTCAGTATAAAAAAAAAAATTATATATATAGTCATTTGGCAGCGGAAACAACCAGACACTATGGGGCAACAGAGGATCATGTAAAGAAATAGATGGTGGAACATACAAAGAAAAAAGGTGCAGTGATTCAAGGGCAGAAGGGCAGTTGGATAATTGGGGCAATGGCAAATGACAAGGTAGATAATGGTATTGTGAGATGGCAACAGGTGTGCGTGAAATACAAACTGGGAGATGATAGCTATACAGATACAGGGTAATTCAGAGTATACAATATGTAAGGATTGAATATAATTCTACCTCAGCAAAGTCAATCGTCTGGTCCCAGAAGCCCAGTACCCGCCAGAGGTTGCGAAGATCGAATTTGAATAATATACTCTGCAGACAGTACGGGAGTTCTCTGCGCTTGGTAAATGCAGCCTCAGTGCACTCCCTTGTTCTCCTGGAAGCCTTGAGGCTGCTCCAGGAGATTCCTGTATCGCAATAGTGTACTCCATACCCACTGTTGATGCCTCGAAGAGTACTCCGGGAGATTTCTGTATCGCAATAGTATTCTCCATAACCACTTCTGATGCCCCTGAGGGTGCTCTGGGAGATTTCAGTATTGCAATAGTATACTCTGAAGCCACTTCAAATGTCAGTAAGGGTGCTCCATGAGATTCCCAAAGGACAGCGATGTCCGCCATGGCCGCTTCGGAGCTGTCTGTGGGGCACCGGCATGTTTTAGAATCACTCAGGAGCAACTGAATCTATATCATCATATCCAGATGAAATCATAATCTGGACCTATTTCTTTATTTCCAGATGAAATCATGTTGTGTCACCCATTGTCAGATGCGCCTGTAGCATCGCATATATCTTTGTCATTCATCTACTGCAGTCGGCCTGTATCAACTAAACATCATATATCTATACTGCATCACAGCAGCACCTTGACACAACCATAACAAATGCAATACAAACACCAATAAACAGAACTCGTGAGAAAGTCAAACCCCGAGGAACACAATCCCCAAGAAACACAACCCCCGAAAAACACAACCACCAAGAATCATAATCTCTGATAAATACAACCCTTGAGAAATACAACCACTGACAAATACAACCCCTGACAAATACAACCCCCAAGAAATACAACCCCCGAGAAACACAACCCCCAAGAAACCCGACCACCAAGAAACACAACCACCCAGAAACACAACCCCCAAGAAACACAACCCCCAAGAAACCCAACCTCCAAGAAACACAACCTCCGAGAAACACAACCCCCAAGAAACACACCCCCGAGAAACACAACCCCCGAGAAACACAATCCCCGAGAAACTGAACTGCCCAGTAATACCACCCCTGAGAAACTGACCCTCACTGGAACACAGCTGCAAGGTCCTCCATTTTCTCCCCTGCCACATCTGGTGCTGTATAACAGGTTCAGTGCTCGGCAGAGCTTGCAATTCTTGTATCCATATAGCTGCAAATATGAACAATGATGGCCACCTGGCAACCAGAACCAATGGCATTCCAGTATCTGTGACATCTCTCCTAGAAGGCTATACCAATTGTCAGTAGCCATTGATTATTGGATTGAGGGGGCACACTGACAGCTGAATATCCCCCTGCAGCAGTCCTGAGAGGGTTCAGTCATTGTTCTTTTCTTGTAGTCCCTCAAGGCGCAGTTAAGTGCAGTCGCAGCCAGGCAAATCAATTGGGGCATAACTCACTTGTACCAAAATATGTTGCAATGCTGTTGTCTGCCAAGGTAGGTGTTGGAAGCAAACAAGTGAGCAAAGATCAGTGTGGAAGGTTTGCTGCTTGCAAAAGAGAGGACTTCCTTTATATTGTTTGGGAGAGCTTCCTATTGGCCAATCACAGTATTATCATTCAGCAAAGTGGCAACCTGCTGCAGACATAGAAGCTTCTCTTCAATTTTCAATAAGTACAGTGAAGTCACCATAAGCCTCACTGTAGTGACTAGTCAACCCCGTATACCACTGATTTTCCCCTGCAACTGAATTGTATTGATAATTAGTAATATCAAACTTTGAATTCTGGAGATTACTTTGTAAACTCACAATTCCACTGGTCAGGGCATCCATGTTCTGACTGGCTACACCGCGGTGGTCCGAAACAAGTTGCATGCCGTTGTGTACGCCAACCACTCTGTGCTGGATGGTCATGGCATCATGGCCTTTACCCCATGCCTTATCGCATATATCCAATTGGTCTTCTTGAGAGGCCAGCAAGGGGTTTTCGGTATTGAGAACAGATTACAAGAAGTCCTTGGCTAAATCGACAGCTGCTTTGTTATGGAATGGAACTCTGCTATCCTTGTTGCTTTTCGTCCCTGATGCACCTTCAATAGATAGAGGGGCAGCTGAGGAATCCAGACTCCTTGCAAGCCACTGTCTGGCATAGTATACTGGAGTGAGAAACATTGTATTGTGACTTGGAGATCTAGGCAGAGTGTGTTGAGGTCATAGTGAACACATCAACAACTGAGATTGGTCCCCATCAGAACTCCCGAGGTTTGATTGCGATTTCTTTCTTAGAGTCAGTCAGTCATCTGGATGGTATCTGAGTGAGTCCTTTTTGGGCCTTTTGAACCTGTATTGCAACATTGTCTATTCTGTTCATGAGTTGACAGAAGCTTGTCATCAGCATAATTCAAACCGGTGGTGGGATGGTGATCACGATCTCGGTGTTCATCATCATTCTCTTCGATATGGTCCACTTCATTCTGGTGGTCCTGCAGGTTAGCTTGATACAAATTAGGAATTCACCTGGCCTCACATGACTGGGAACATGTAGACAACTTATTTCACTGGCAATCTTTGCTGATCGCTCAAAATCCCACTCTTGAGAAGTTGTAAGGTTAGGACGTTGCAAGGCCGTAGGTGATGAAAATATATCCAAATGTAATTTGGGAAGAAGTGGTCTGAATAAAGCTTAAATGTACCTGGAGAACCTCATTTTTCTTATAGACAACTGAAGGTGACACAGTGGTTCACATGGAAGAGGACAACCCATTTATTTCCACAGTAGTTGAGGAGCATCCGAGCTCTTAATCCATACACTGAGTTCAGGGATCTGTTTGTGAGAACAATGGATATTTGGTTTTCAGAACTGCTTATGATTGTGAGGTGACTAGATTCAGACTAAGATATGATTGAGCTTGATAGAAGCCCATGCTGTGGATCAGAGTTTTTAGGAGTGCCTGAGCTGCTGATATCTGCCATGTCACCTGTTATCATAGCCGACCAACCACAGGTGTTGGCCTGGATATGCAGGAGCTACCAGTGGTCTTCCTATTGGGATACCGGTGCTTTGCATTCCATTTTGGCTTGATCATTGCCCCAGGAAATCGCTTGCCTTCAATCGTCCGCGAATGTATCTGATATCCTACCATAGGAGTAGCTGCATGCGAACAATTCACGCTTTCGTATTCGTTGTTTTTGAATGTTAAGCCGTTGGTCATATCGTGCCGTACACAGTTTTCAGGAGCTCAACTTGTGTGAGTAACAGCAGTACAACGTCGGCTGGCTTGGTTTGACTAACCCAGCCACAATTGGGTATACCGGAATATCTGATTTCAGTTAGCAGTAAATAGTCCTCTCTGTCAATCCGCAGAAAGTGCTGTTTCAGGATCCCACAGCTGTAGTGATGGTGCGGAGCAAAGTTGCATTCCGTGTCATGGCACTGGATCAGAATGCACAATGCACCCTGTGGGCAGTTTCTGTTGCTCAAAATTGGGGACCTGCAGCGATTGAACTTATGCAGTATTGCACTGCACCAATATACAATAACAAGCAGAATGTATATAGTATTTTCGGTTGTGTGAATCATAACGATCCAGATGCATTCAGTTCATCTGGAGTCAGGATCCGGTGGGGGACAGTGTTTACCAAATGGTAGATACAATCAGGTATTGAGTCCAGGTGGAGCTGTGATGATTGGAATGGCAGGCAGGCAGAATAAACTGTAGGTATGCAGAGATGATAAAAAGAGGCGAGATGGAATGGAGCAGATGGGACAAAATCATCATGTTATGTTGGCAGTTGCCAGGGGGATGATCTAGGGGACACCAAACTCCCATTCAGGCAAATTGAGGGACTATTAGCTGGTATAATGTCGAATCTAAGCATCCATTCTCACTGGATCTTTGAATAATCTGGAAGCTTTGAGCTGGAGCTCAGTCAGTAGCGACAGCTTGGGTGGGCCAGAAGCACATATGAAACATTGCTAGTACAGCTTTGGAAGCTGACAGCATCGGTAGAGCTTGGTCTGAGTGTGTGGTACATGTACTAGGGATAGCATGGGAAATAAGGATTCCATGTATTGTTATATCGAGTACGATCCGCACTGCCTTCACTTTCTATTTCTGGTTTTGGGCAAACATGTTTCACCTGACAGCTTGACCACTGGGCTCCCTCACCCTCGACCACCACCATAAGGGATTCTTCATAACTGTATTCTGTATCTCACATGATATCAAGTTGATATATACCGTACCCCAAAGCCGTCAATTCTCCAATATCCTGTCCTAGTAACACACAGGAGGTCATAGAGGGACAGAAAATTTAGCCCAGTTTGATGAGAAAACCCAGTAACAGCCGAAAGAATACCCCCACCCAAACTCCATTCAACCACAATGAAGAATCTCAGATGCACCCCAGCAAATCAAAAAAACATTCAAAACAACCCATAAATGAAATTGCAAACCCAAGTGCACCAAGAAACACCCAAGCTGCTATTGGAATTGGGAAATATCCCAGCCTGAATGGCAGTCTTGTCAATAAGTGTTTTGAATATATTTTAGATGTCCTCATTGCTAATTATTGGACGATTCATCAGTCCAGGAAACACACGTGGCAGAGTAATACTGTTGATGATATGGAGCCCAGTCACTCTATCATCGAAGCTATTTGGACCAGTGTTGACAAGCCAGGTGTGAGGCATATGTATCTGACCCAGTTGCACAATCCATCCAAAAGCTTGCCACTTCTTGTTGAGAACCCAAGTCTCCTCAAGAATCACCACATGATCAGCAGCCACTAAATTGAGCCCAGTACCCCCTATCATGGTGGTGGTAATAAAGACAGAGCACCCGGGGGATTTCTGAACATTGTTCATAACTTTGCTACACCTGTCAGGGGAATCTGCAGAGACCATCCAAATAACCTGAATATCAGTGTCGAAATTGCAATACATCCACCATTCCAGATGGTAAACCTGGCCTGACAAAGGACAAAAAAGTACAGCCTTCTGACGAAGCGGTGAAAAGACAGGAAAGACTGTTCTAGGCTGGTCATCCCTTTCAGGAACAGTTGCCAAACCACTGATCAACTCAGGGAGGAAAGATTCTTGGAGCCATATGACAATTGGTCCCTTCACATAACAGCTCACATCCCACTCTTCCTTCTAACTGCGATCGGCAAAATAATCACCTTCATACACCAACTGTAACATAAAGCATGCATGTGGCCAGTGATCAATCCACCAGGTAACCCTGTGCTTGCTTGAAGCTTCGGACTCTTCAGTTGGGTGACCATCACCTCAAGCTGCTTCTGTTCTTTCTGAGACCACTCCAATGCAACTGATGGATATTCTTGAATGGGATGTAAACCAGTCATGCTCTTCAAGCCACCCACAACTCAGTTCATCAGCTGATTGTCCATGGGTCAGCAACTTCGGTCATCACAGGGGCAGCATCCTGCTGAGCTTCAGAGAAACTACTCATGGCAACAGAAATTTGAAGGATGGTGATCACGGCAAACAAAACCTTAGGACCATATTCTGCTACTGCTTGCTCATTCTCAGGTGCATCTGGAATTGTGAACAGCCACTGAGTTGTCTTTGCCCATTCCTTCAGTGAGTGGTTGGCTGGCATCACTGTAACCTGCACTGTGATACCAATTTGAGCTTCAGATGCAATGGACCAACCATTAGAATTCGAATATCTGAAGCAGGGTACCATATCGCAGATGCCCCACATCCACTGGGAGTTTGTCAGCTGATGAACTGTGTCTTCTCATGTCATTGCACCTTGCTTGTGAACGTATTATGGATGATCATGTGGATGCCCCACTGCCTGTTGGAATGAACCATACTGATGTTGAGGTGTGTGGAAGTCAGATCGCCATTATCTGCGGTGCGGAGATCATGCACCAAAAACAGAGTCCCTTGTGTGATGGTATTGATTGCACCGATGAATTTTCCTCAGACACTTGAAAGCACAACACAGAGTACCGGATTCCATGGCAGCAGGTCAGTTGTCTGGATATTATCAAGCGACTGGACACTATAACAAAAATCAGGGTTAGGGTGAGTGCAAGAGTACCATTATTTCTGGGCTGCACTGAGGGTTGAGAAGCCTGATTCCATTGCCTGACACCATTGGCCAAATGAGAGGTTAAAGATCACCAGTTGATGTGTCTTGTGGTAATTTGTCACATCCTCTGCAATTGACTTGGCATAAAGAGCCACAGCCCAGATGGTGAATATCTTTCCAAGTCCCATTTCATCAGCCAAAAGCACCCCAGGAAGGTCCACATCAAAGATCGATCTGCGCACAATCATCCAAATCGGCCAGATCATATGTGAAGGAAATCTTATATCATGATATTGGGTCAGGGTGTACTTTGGCCCTCGAATGGCATGCGCAGGTGAATCTCCACGTTGTACAGCATCGAGTAATTCAATTGCTTCTTCAGGACACTGGTGCTCAAAGGTATTGTTGATAGTGGCCATGAGAGAATCATCCAAAATGTGCCCTGCCTCGGCAACTTGAGACTCAATCAGATCTTTGGTTAATTGTGAATCAATGTCAAGAACATTGGAGCTCTTAAATTTCTTCTCCTGGGCAGCAAGAGTACCTGGTGTCAGTGGGATAGGCAAATCAACATAGTTATCCAGCTGGGCTGGTACTCTCTTCTTGCTGGGTGTATCAGGTGGTGTACTGGTGGTTCTGGAAGACTTCCTTTTGGGTGTTTGTGGGGGTGCTCCCTACCAGGAATTCCAGTCAGCCCAGAACTTCATTCATCACTTCAGGTGCTCCTAACTTACTTCCTCTCCATCATTGCTTGTCTTTGGCTCTTCCACTAACAGAACATTCTCAGGCAGGACCTTCCCATCTCCATTCCACTGGTTCGGCTCAAGCAGCCAGGTAACTGCTTCAGACACAACTGCACGGAAGTTTTAGACCTCCCTATTCCACATTTCCTGGATCCAAATACTGCCACAAAACTCCTCCCCAACTGTAACTCCAGCCTCTTGAGCAGCTTCTTCAGTAAACTGGCAGCGATATACTGTCCGGAGAGTGAATGGGCCCTTTGGCTTTGCCTGGGCAATCCACTGTAGAAGTTGGAAATATTGTCCAAGTTCTTTAAATGTCCTGAATCGTGATCCAGAAGTGGCATCTCCATGCACCAGTACCACAAATGACTTGTTTTGAATATCGGCCACCTCAAAGTTTGGCCATTTGGGAGGGCATTCATAACTGCTAACCTTCGCCATACGCATCCCACCATCTCCCTTCCCATTCTTTTTGTCATCTTTAACGGTCCTAGTGGATGTCACTCTCAGGCAGGTGTAGAGATTTTGAATGACATGGTGAATCCAGTCGTGCTTGATATACTCACACTCATCAAACCACTCAAGGCATAGGAACTTCTCATACCACAGGATGAAATCTGAGATAGGTATGTCCCAAATTTTGAACCTGGTGTGCCCTCCAATCCACCTCGTCCTGAAATGCAGTGGTCCCATCACATATTGAGGATGCCAAGGAGTCAGCCATTCATGCCGGACATGATTCCCAAACTTGGAGATGTCGCTTCTCCTAGGCATGTTGCTTTCCTTGGATCTCTTTTCATCATGGCCTGTCTACACTATGAGTTGCCCAGAGATGATTTTAGCCCCAGCAACAGTGGTCAGCAATTTGCCATCTCCACTACTATCAGGTGGAACAAGGTTGGCTGGGGCTGTCTGCTCCGGGTATGAACTGAAAGTGATCTGCCACCGGTATTGACCGAAGGCAATGTTAGAAGTTGGAGTCCATGACCTCAAATATGATAGCACTTTGGTTCATCGCCTTCGCCCAAGGGCCATACTCCCTTCAGTCTCGCTGGTCTGTTTAAAAGTGGTAATTTCCTGTCTAAGCCTCGGTGGTCCGGGTGCTCCCAGCTGTACTGGCCGTGGTTGAGTGATGGTGGGCCGCATCAGAGCTGGGAGAGGGTTTGCGGATCATGAGCCTGGAGCACCTGGTGGGCTTGGTGGAGGGGGAGGAGCATGTGGGGTATACCTGGGCTCTTCACTTCCAAGTTGAGGGAGAGGGGGCTGTGGGGTAAACTGGGATCCGTCCGCTCTAGTTGGACCTGGCCACGGAGGGGGAGGCAGTAGTGTATGCCAGTCTTTGTCAGGTTGCGCAGACATTGGTGGGTATGGGATTGCTGAAGGTTGTGGTGGTGGTGGTGGTGGTGGTAGTAGAGATGGTGGTGGTAGAGGTGGTCAGTGTGGAACACAGTTACATGGAACCCATGTTTGTTGGTACTCATTCTATATGTACCGTCCACCATGGCGGATCATTGGTGGTGCACTATATGGAGGATATTTGGTGAGTGGTTGGGGTTCATATTGCGGTTCCTCAGTTGGCAGGTGGGATGGTTGATAATTGGAATTTTGATTCCAGGCGAACCTGTCCCACATCCGAGGCCTATCACTGCTGTGCTGATAGTTCAGGTTGGGTCAGTGTGGAGGTGCACCACTGTAACATCTATACAGGTGTCCTGGATTGGTAACAAAGTGACTGTTGAAGGGGTTGTACAGCATTATGATATATAGTAGTTACGATGTGTAGGTTGGAAGGTGTGAAGCTTATTACTAAAGCTCTACGGTACCTGTAGTAGTCACTGAGAACAAGGTAGTGTGTCAGGCTGCTGTTGTGGGAGACAAAGCATGATTATAAATACTCGCAATTCTCTTGAAAACACTCAATGTGCACAAACCTTGTCCGCATGTGTCTTACCATACTGCCATGTTTAACAAACTTCTGATACATGTTTTCGTCACCCATTGTCTGCTAGGAGTGTTCAAGTTGGTCACTAGATGAATCATGGGGTATCACCCCTGCCACTTGGTTGTAGTTTCCCAAAGCCCACCCAACTTATACATCTATTCTAAAGCTACAACAAACAAAGAATTTGAACAACTGTGATCACCCTGCTTGTTCAAGTTTTATACTCAAAATCTGCCAACTGAATTTCATGCGAGGTGCTTACATATGCTGGTGTCCATCTCTGGTTTAACAAAGCAGGCGACCTGCATGAAATCCCTGTTGGTGGTTGCAGATCCTGGGAATATAATAAAAATTTACCACGCATCCAAACAGACAATACAATCGAGAGATGGGAAACTCCAATCATCCGATTCCTATCAGATGCAGGTGCATTGCTACTGGAAGGTAGCTGCACAATTGGATACGATCTAACCCCTGTGGCCACCTACAGGTGTATCTGAACCTGTGCCTGCAGGTTTTGGTGGGGTACTCGTGACTTATATCGTAGGTTTAGTAGGGGTTGGCCACAGGAACTCAAATACCTTGTGGGATACAAACAATTTGTTGGGTGAAGTGACGTATAGTTGTTTGTCCGTTTCATGACTAGTCCTATCAAACCCACGAAATATATGGCACAGAGCCTCATTTCACTGGCGGGGTGTGCAATTTGAATCTTTACAAGCTTTCTTTACCCTTAAACTGGTGCTCCTCACCATTCACCATACACTTATGGCACCCTATCAACCATTCACCATACATTCATTATACCATCTACAATTTGCCATATACTTGTTGCACCCCATCTACCATTTGCCATTCACTCATTGCACCCAATCTACCATTCACCATATATTCATTCACCAGATTCAACTATTGACTATACACATGCCAGACCATCTACCATTTGCCATACACTGATTACGCCCGATCTACTATTTACTATACACACGTCATGCCTCATCTACCATCCACCATTCACCCATCGCACCCCATCTATAATTCACCATATACTAGTCATGCCCATTCCACTGGAGATACTGTAATGACGGTTACCAGTATGAGCCATCAGGCACATACATTCTAGATTGCGATGCACACCATGTGGAATGCAGATCCACAACTCGTCTGGTCTTGCTCAACGTTATCAAAACAATCACCCAGAGTTGTTTGATGACACAGGATAGGTAATAGAGCAACTTGTAACAGAAGCAAATTGGAGATCAAGTAAGTAGTGAGATGCAGAAAGCAAGAAGTAAACAAATGAAGGAAAACCTGACAGTGCCCAATGGTTGACACCAGCTGTGAACACCTCCAAGAGTACTCCCATACACAAGCTACCAGAGAAAGCCAACGTTACATTTCTAACTGCAAGGAATATCACCCATGCAGAAGTGTATAGAGAGGCCACAGGTGGGCAAGAGGAGGGAGACGCTACGAGCCTCTACAACAAACACCAGTAACCAAATTGGAACTCCTGGCACCCGTTTGCAAATGAGTTTGAATATCAACCAGCCTGTACTCTGGGTACACCAAGCAAATGTGGGTAAATGACTCTTTGCAGTGCAGCCTGGATGATTTCCGTACAACTTCATCCCAGACAGCATCTGAGGTCTGGGGACTGCTGAGGTGCCTTGACATCGGACTAAGAGCAGAGAGTTGTCCTCAGGCACCTGGGAAATATGGCAACATATACTGCCGGGACATTTTCAAGTACATCCAGTATCTTTTCGGGTATTTTCTGTGTGCAGAACACCTGCATTTTACTCCAATACAGCAGTACGATTCAGCTGAGTATCGAATCTATTGTGAGATGCACTCAGCAGAGTCGTGGTGCAAATCTCGGGACCAATTACCTGACAGTGCGACAATTGTGCCAATGATCTTGGTCCCGGACAAAACATATCAAACAAATTTCTCTGGTGACAAGAGCACCAGGTAACTATATATGAGTATCAGGAACATTTGGAAAGATGTTCTTCATACAGCATCCAGGCATGCCTGGATTCTGGTGGGATCTATTCCAGTTCCACCAAAATGCACAACTACTATAGATGCTTCATAGTACCACACAATCCATACCATCCTGAAACCACTTAGAGAAGTCGATATTAGTGGCACTGGGTATGGGTGGAATTGAGTCCACTGTTGCAACCACACCTGCTACCCGTTGTAAGCAGCATAGATAGGGGATAACCAGGAGGTAACAATGATTACGAAGATGGTGGAAGCAGTATGCCTCATGTATGATGTACCGAAGGAACCTGAAATGGACCATGGCAATGACTTTGGCAACAGGGAACCTCAATGTACGTTATGCCATCAGGAGTACCTAGGGCAGCATCAACTTGATCAATTCAAGGAGGTGAATCTGCAACTGACTTCGAATCTCTTTTGGGATTATCCTCAGTGAAATATTTATCACCTTTGCCAACCAGATGCACTTCACCAACTCTTTTTGGAGATTGTGAAAGATCACTTCAACTGGCTTTTGGAGTACCTCACTGATCGAGGCTTGAAAGCTGAATTTGATGCCTGATTCACTTCAGTTCCGCACTACCCAAACATGTTGTGTTTCTCTAAACCCTTTGACGCTCTCAGGAATGGATCCTGGCATAGCACAGAAATCCGAGGAATATTCAAAAGTTCATCAGCAGTATGTGCTCCCCTGCTTTCCACTGATGTTGCAGGGGAAACAATGTCAGAAAGTGCATCTGATACAGAGATTATGAACATAATTCGGGCACTGATTGAATGTTCTTTACTAGCCAGCCAGGAAACACACTTGGATATGTCATTGAAATTCCTCGAAGACGCGCTCCACAGCTTTTTCAACTGCTAACACATCATCACTCCTCTATATGCTACTGAGGCTCGGACACGGTATGTAGAACATGACTTTCAAGTGCAGGCAGTGAAACATAAGCAGGTGGTGATTGAGAAGATAGAGAGAGAGCTTCATAGGGAGATAGAGGGTATCACAACTGGGCTGCTGAGAACATTTGAGGTGCACCTGTAAGAAGAGCAGCTGCGTGCCACTACTGGAAACGCAGAGGAGCAGACAACAACGATGTTTCAACTCGAAGCGAAGCTCCCCAGAGTGTCAACAGAGCAGCTTGCCTGGTTTGACCAGATGTCCAAAGAAATTCATGACTGCCTGGAACTCAAGCTGCATTCCAAAGCTAGTCGTGGACCGACAAGCAAGTTTGGTCCAGAACTTGAATGTGAATGTCATGCCATCATGACTGCCATGTTCAGTGTATTGATGGTCACAGTTGCTTCAAAGTGGAAGTTTGAGCGGCACCTGTGGGAAGCTGAGAATGCAGCAACACATTGGTCAGAGAAGCACCAACCAGAGATTGCCTGGCATCTGGAGATTGAGGTTTACAGGGCGAGTCAAGCAGCTCAAGCTGCTGTTTGTTCTACCATGATGGAGAAGCGCCTGAAGTATGATCAGAAATGGGACTCAAGGAAAGGTCAAAATTTACAGAAGCAGCTAATGCTGCAATTTTATCACTTCAGAAAACCAAAAATTCACCTCCTCTGTCATTACCATGATTTCATCACCAGGATGGGTTCTTTCTATCATGTGTCCATCAAGATCCTAGAACTCTTGAACATTTTGAACATCAAGGAAGCATACCATGCCAGCAATGGGGTCAACTTCATGCTACCGCTTCTTCAGCACAATTATTGCTATACCGCAAGGGACTACATGGAGCAAATTCCTCTGTGGCTTGCTTTGTATGGATGGTATGTCTATGAGAGTGCAGTAGTCCTTGACATGACGATAGGTTGGGAGAAATGGCAAATGACCAGGTGTGCCCATCAGAAAAGGATCCTTGCCGGTGAATCTGAACCTTTGATTTGACCCAGTTGACAACCTCTGCAGCAGTTTAAACTTTCAACTTGTTGTATATGGTCATGGTCTTTCAAGCAGATATCACTAGCTGAAGTAGCTGAAACCTTTGACATCCCAACATTGCCGACTCTTGTCAGGGAGCATCTGCTTGATTTCTGGAAATGTGATACAGTCAGTGTGATCTGGGGCAACCGAAATAAGTTCAAGAAAGACGTAACCTTACAACCTCACAATATGGTTACTTTCTACACACTGGAATTTCATAACCTTCAGCAGATGTACTGGATCCTGTTTGACTGTAGTGTTGAGGGTATGCCAGATTGAGTGACGGACAGGCAGCCACCACAGGTGATACAAGTGTATGTGGGCAAAAATATGGATGTTGGACTCTGTGGGTGCTTGCACACATTTTCCGTTCTATTCTTCACCGTTTCCTCACTAACCAAAACCTCACTTTTAAGTGGGATGATTGTGAGGACTGACAGCCGGCTGTTGCAGCAGAACCCTCATTTCCTTTCATCTTTTCAAGCCTGTATTGATGGTCCAGTACGGCATGAGTTAGCCATTGTTGACGGTATATATTTTGAGCATGTTTTTGGGCACCCTGAAGAAGTGAATGGGTTCGTCAGAGTGGTAATGGAATCAAAACACATACGGTCAAAAGGTTTGGAGCCACCTCTGCCATTTATCTAAACAAATGAGAGAAGTCTCACAGAGTGGTGCGCTCCAGACCCAGCTGGTGAATATAGACAATATATTACTGTAGTGAGATCTAGAGATATCTATTGATACCAATCTCTTGTGACAAGGCTTGAAGTAGCAGCGATCAATCGACAGCATGATCCATGCATGGAGTCACATTTGATACCAATTGGCATTGAAGGCTGCGGAGCGTCAGGGAGGCAGGTAGAGCAGAGTACCTGAAGGAGCAAGTATGTAGAAGCCCCAGAAAGTAGTGGGAATGCTGTGAGATGCTTCTGTGCGATTGTGGACAGTTCACAGGTACACCAGAAGCAACCTGGACCATGTTGGAGCATAGTACAATGATGTACGAAGGTTTGGGAGCCTCCCAAGCCACACAGAGGATCCCGGAAGTTGGGTGCCAGGCCACAGAGAAAATTGCATTTTCCTGATGTAGGGCAGTGCAGGGTGGGTGATATAATGGCATGTACTATATTGATCACTGAACAAATGAAATGTGAATAACTCCAAACAATATTCCATGACAAGACAGAGGAAAGCCAGTATAAATCTACATTCTCCATGGCCTTTTGCTGAATGGTAAACCTGTCAATGACATGAACAGATATACAGCCCAGGGAATAGACATTGAAATTTTTGGCAAAAATTGATACTGCTGCATTGACTATCAAGTTTTAGCTAGAGTATGCATGGTTGGCATGCAGTATGACAAGCTTTGGCATATATAGTACCAAATGAATTGGAAAGTAAACCTCATGACTTCGGATATTGTAGTGAATTTGCAGAATGAATATATGATACCACTTAGAGCAAACCGGAATTTAAAATCCACATATTACAAACAGACAATCAGAATGCCATATCACACCGTCTATATGATTTGTCTTCCCAGAATGATGTGGAACTACAATAACAATTGGGAAAGGCCTTATACAACAACTCAACATGGCCAAACAGCAGCCAGTATAGTTTCCCCAAGCAATTGGTATCTGAGTCTGATTGTGGATTGCACATATGAATTTACTACTAGGCAGTTAACTACATTACCAGGAATCATCAATACTCATTAACTCATATTAAAGATTTTGTTCAATCCCAGAGAGGTGTAAACTACTTCTCACAAATAGATCTGGTCTTCAGTTATCATCAACTCTCAATATGTGCCAGCAATTACCAAAAAATAACTTACTCAATAAGGCATGGATAATATAAGTGAACAGTACTTCCATTTAGACTGGCCATCATACCTAGTCAATTCATGCAAGTTATAAACCACCTTCTTTCATCCAATCCCGAACTAGATAACTTTGTGGCTGTTTATTTCAACATTGTATCAATTGATCATTGCAAACAAGAGGAGCATATAGACTACATGCGGATTGTACTGAACAATTTTCAGAAAACTGTATTGAAACGGAAAAATTCCAAATGTATATAGTTTTGCAACAAGATTGAGTTTAGCAGCTATCAAATCAATCAGGAAGATGTCCATATATATGATTCAATGATGAGAACAGTAAGCAAATGGCATCAGCCCTGAAACACAAAAGAAGTTTGTGGTTTTCTTGATCTCACTCGCTATGACTGCTATTTCATACAGCACTATATATATATCACCTTGCAATTTTATTTTTTTGGGCAAAATGGAAATGAAAGTTTGAGTACACTGCTGCTGCACTAAGCCACAGCTCAAAGATATTGGTACTGTGCAATTAGTTTGGAATGAAGAGGCTGAGAAGTCTTTCACAACATTATATCAGCAAAGTCAATCGTCCATTCCCGGACGCCCCAGGATCCTCCAGCGGTTGCGGATGTTGATTGTAAATGATGCACTCTGCAGAGCCTCTGGAAGCCTCCGGGAGGACTGGTGCAAGGTTCTGCACTGTCCATGAGCGCCGGTTGAAGGTTTTGGAACCTCTGGAAGTGCCAGTGTATGGTTCTGTTGCCTCCAGGAGCACTGGCGTAAGGTTAGGAAGCCTCCAGTCGCACTGGTATATGATTCTGAAGTTCATGAAGAACTGGTTTGTACTCGAGCGCAACTACCAACACACTACAATGGCACTAGTATTTGAACATCAGTGCTTAAAATTGTAATTTCTATAGATAGCCAACCATCTACACTGTAAACAAACTTGGACTGATACACAGGGGGACATAAGAAGGGCTTGGAGAGAGATGACACATCTCCAGTTCGCTAGGAGAGAGATGATGATATAGATCTGCAGTTGGCTTGGAAAGATATGACGAGATGGATTTCCAGCAGGCTTGGACAGATCAACAACACAGATAACCAGCAGGATTGGAGAGAGATGGACATGATTGATCTCAGGTGGGCTTGGGGGGAGTTCACAGAGAGGTGGACAGGATTGATATAGAGTGGGATTAAGGTGGCCAAGCATGAGTGATTGTGAGACAGACAGTCTCTGAAGCGGCTGCTGCAAGTAAGGGCAAGACACAAGCGAATAATTGGTACGAGATCTGGCTTGAGAGATGTTTACAAATGATCATGAGGCCAAGTGGAGCACATCACTTGGGTAGCAAGCAGAGGGTATATGGACAGTGCTTGACAGCACATATGTTGTTCGTTTGGGAGGGAGAGAGTGGGAAGCTGCCCATTCCTGAAAAGAGCAAGGCCAGGAGAGCGAGGGCCTGACGGAGTGGGTAGCTGCCATCACCTGTAGAGAGTGATGCCAGGAGAGCGAGGGCTTGACGGAGTGGGAGTGTAATTGGCGCATGACCTGTGGCTTGAGAGATGTCATCCCACGATCGCAAAGCAAAATGGACTACTCAACATTGCTGGGAGAGGAGTTAGTTTCTGAAGCCGGCTACAGAGATGAGTTCCACGGTGTACAAGAGTGATCGATCGAGCAAGGACAGATTATAGCTGGCTCATGATGTCAACTGTCTGATGTCTGGCGATGCCCAGGGGGGGAACTTAACTCTTGACAACTGGGATGAGATGAGGTTGAGAGAGGGGATGAGATAAATAGAGAGAGATGATGAATGAGAGTTTGAAAGCTGCAGAGGGACAGAGATAGACCTGAGAGTTCCGATTTGTATACGAGAAACTAGAACTTGATGTAATAAGTTGTATTCATATTCTCATCTAATCTGTGTGATAGTTAATGGGCTAGGCCTTGAAATGTTGGGTTGGGCGAGATTGCAGCTCCAATTGGGATTCAACCTGCAAGTTTAGGTTAGAAGATATGGCTGTCAAAGCAGATTAAAACTGTTGACAGCTGCAACCTACTGGTTTAAGACCTAGGTTTTCACATACCAATCCAAGCTCTCAGATCTTTCTTCCATCTTTCGTCTCTCTGCAGCTCTCCAGCTCTCATCTATCTTTTCCATCTGTCCTTTGAGTCCCATTGAGCTTTACCAGAGTTAATCGCCTTCTCTGAGGATTGCCAGTCAAGCCAGCTCTCATCTGTACTCACTCAATTGATCACTTTTGCATACTGTGTGGTGATTGTCTCTGCCGCCCGCTGCAGAGACAGACTGCACTCTATCCAAGTTACCTCCTTTACTCAGCTTTGCGATTGTGGGATAACATATCTCAAGCCAGGTCTTGCATCAATTACACTTGCACTTCATCTGGCCCTCGCCCGCTGCAGCCAAGTGCAGCTACAAACTCTCCCGTCATGCATCAATTACACTCGCACTCTGCCTCGCCCTGGCTCGGTGAAGCCCGCCGTAGCTATTGACTCACCCTGCTGACTATCTCTCATGCACTTGCTGCCAAGCACCATACGTGCAGCGTCCCCTCTCTATCTCAGTCAAGTCTTCTACTTGGCTTCTCCATGTCTGCCTGCCCATCATCACATCATCTCTCTCCAAGTCTGCTTGAAAGTCGTTTCTTATCTGCCTTGTGTTTGTCCAACACCATATATAGTGTAGATATCAATAGAATCAAGATTTCACCCTCATCAAAAACCTGTACAAAGGTGACTTTGGCAGTGCCACAGAGGGCTGAGCATGTCAGATGCACCGAGCATTTCATGAGCATGTCACAACCGTTGAGTATTTCAGGAGCACCTGGGATCTCACAACTGTTGAGCATCTCAAGAGCACCTGGGATCTCAGGAGCATTGAGCATCTGAAGAGCACCTGGGATCTCAAGAGTGTTGAGCATCTCAGTAGCACCTGGGATGTCAGGAGTATCGAGCAGCTCAGGAGCATTGAACATCTCAGGAGCACCTGGTATCTCAGGAGCATTGAACATCTCAAGGGTACCTGGGATCTCAGGAGTATTGAGCATCTCAGGAGCACCTAGGATCTCATGAGCGACAGAGATCGCCGAAGCGCTGGGGATCTCATATGTCTGCAGCGTTTCAGCAGCTCCGGACGTCTCAGGAGCCCCAAGGAGGTCATAAGTGCCCAGATACTCAGGAGAGCCATACATCTCCGGTGCACCAGGAATCTCAGGAGCCATAACAATCACACCATCTCAGATGAATTGAGCATACTAGCAGTAGCTTTCGGACATCTGATACTGAGGTCAGGGCACCGACACCATGTGAAATAGAGAACAAAACTCTCAAGCATTCGAAACAACTTAGCTAGAGCTCCACAAGTGTCCAAATCCCCTCAACTGTCTCCAGGATGCACCTGGAGTACCTGCGCAAGCTCCAAGTCTCCCCTGCAGATTAGCTGAGAGCTTCAAGTTAATCTGAAACATCACTGTTTCTTCCAGCGGGTCCCGGAGTGCCATCCCATCTTCTGGAAGTGCCCAGGAGAATACTGAAGTGTCCAGGAGCCTCTGGGAGCATCCTGGAGTTAGCATAAATGCTCTGGGGTAATATTGCATTATCCTAATGTAAAAGATGCTATTGCAAGGCTCCCATGGTAGACCTACCACAGAAAGGGGGCAAGTACATACTGCAATCAGATATGAGCAAGTTTGGAGTGAGAGCAGTATTATTACAAAGGTAAAGAAATGGAGAGAACAGAGGCATTGCCTTTTGGAGCAGCAGGTTTACAGGTGCAGTGATGCAATACACTACATATAAGAGAGAGCTCCTGGAGATTCATAATATAGTAATGAACTGGCACTACTACCTCCATTGAAACAGATATTTTATCAGGCATACTGAGCATGCATCCTTGAAATACATAATGACACAACCTCAACTTACAGTATGGCAAATAGTGTACATAGCAACATTATACAATTATACATATGATATCCGATATTCCCCAGGTGGGAAGACTTAAATAGCTGATACACTTACAAGACATTTGGACAGCAAAGAAGAGTACTATCGAGTGTTTCTGTATCAACTTATACAATGCATTGGCAAAATATAAAATGCTCCCAGAGCATTGGTGTAATCCCTGAGAGTCTCTGGGAGGCTCCTGGAGCCTCCTGGAATATGGAAAGGCACTCTTGCAGCCTCTGGGAGGAATCAGATAGTTTCAGACCGTTGTGAAGCTGTCACCAAACCTGCCAGGAACTCCCGGAGCATGGGAAGGTACTCTGGGAGCCTCCAGGAGAAATGACATAGTTTCGGACCTTTCTGGAGCTCTCACTCAACCTTCCAGAGACTCCTGGAGCATGGAAGATACTCTGGTAGAATCTGGGACAAATTTACGTAGTTTCGGTCCCTTCTAGAGCTCTCTCCAACCCTCCGGTAGCCTTCAGAACTAATAGACATGGTTTCAAACCTTCCGGAGCTCTCACCAACCGTCCCAGAGACACCCTCAACATGGGCTAGTTACTCTGGGATCTTTCAGTAGAAAGGGAAAAAATTTTAATCCCATTTTGAGCTGCTCACAAAACTTCCAGCATGTCAGAAACCTGATTCCGACCTCACCAGAGCTCACCTGACCTCTCAGCCAACCTGAAATGTCGTTCAACTGGCTTAAATTGCGGTGCAACATATTTTTTGGACCAATGGATTTTTGTACTATCCAACTATCATTAATATTGGTAAGCTATAAAGGACAAATGGCATCACAAATTGTAATTTCAAACTCATATCCCACCGTACAAATCACCCAACTGGCCTAATTTCTGATCATAGATACGCTGAAAGCAACCTCATAACTCTCAATATTCAGTGCAGTATGTATTCATGTCCACCTGGTTGTTCAATAACCATTCATTTGAATCTCCATGTTTGCTACCACTGTCAAGCACTTCTTTTTCATCCACTCTGACCAAATGTGCAGGCCCAACAATTTCTCTAACTGGAACAATATACATTTTATGAATCAATTTTACCACTCAAATGAAGTCATCAATCTTGTCGGCCCAGCCCATTCAGTCTGGAAATGTTGTTGCAATCACCACCACATATCCATGAGGTTGAGAATGTAATAGACATTCCGGTCTGCTTTTACGTTGTATGAAGAAAGTTGGTAGTATTTTTCTGTCAGGTAGGTGTTTCCAAAACTGTAGAATCTTGTTTGGTATAGTCAAGGTACAATATAAGATCGGAAACGATGGAACTTGGCCTTGAAAATCATTGTCAAGGTGATTATGTTCACTTTCCGCATTATGAACCCACACAGTATGTGTTTTACGCATCATACCCTTATTAGCATTAGTACAGTCAACCTTACAGTCAAGATCAACTCGCATGATGGTTGCACGAGAGTGGAACGATTGGCAATAATAGAACACACCCATGTGCAGTTCAATTTAAACTTCATCCATTCATGTTGTAAAATTGTAGCCCAACACAAGACCTGTAATTTCTGTTTTCCAATTTTCTTCAATTTGAGCCCAAAATAGCTTTCCAAGATTGGAAATTTCAAAATCACTGGCTACATCTGTGAAAGATTTTAGTTTGATACTTTTACACTCCCCACAGATGAATGTTTCTCTCAACTGATATATATTTGGCAGAACTGGGTGGAATATTGGCTCTGGCTGCCCTTTTTTGAGGTGTAGTCTGTGGGCTCACCTTGTATATTGTCGTTTGTTAACTGCTGATAAAAGATTGAAAGTTTCGTTTTGAGTTGGCTGGACAGGCCAATCAGTGTATTAATACGAATGCTACTCCGAAATAATTTCTCACCTTAGTTGAATCAATATCATACCAGCCTTGAAGTGCAAGATAACACAGAGTTTCCTCCATATTGTTAAGGCTACTGTGGACGTCATTGTATTTGACAATTGGTCAAGTATAATTCACCTTATTGCTGGAGTGGTAGCCATCAGTTGCATTGGAAATATGTAACAGTTCTGAGATATCTGTTGTAAAAATGACCCCCAAACCAATTCGCTGAATTGATTCAGATATATGGCTGAGCAGATACAGCTTGGGGTGACCAAAGTGCACAACCTGATGTTCAAGGGCATTCGGAGCTCATGCATGCCGTATTGCTCCCACAATGTTACAAATTTAGCCATTTGTTTCGAAAATGTCCTCTTGAAAAGATGCTGTTGTACTGCGGTGATTCCAATTATCTGTCTTTCCATATTGTAGGAAATCAAATCTCTGTTATCAATCTCAGTGTGATCCAGATGTGCTTGAAATTGTTTGCGTTTGGAAGCATTGATGTTGTGTGCCTCATATATTTCCGCCTCTACTGCAACTTGAATCTTGAAAATCTTTTGCTCCTGTATTCTCACAGATTTTCGTTTCAGCTCATACTTGACTATAGATGCTGTGGTCTTCAACATTTGCAGTTTTCGGAAAACAATTTTCATCCTGTAGAATAGTTTCAGCACATCATCATGTGCAGTAAGGGATAGATCAGAGTGGCTTTGATGGCTTACCAGCAGGTGGAATGCGCATAATGCCCGCACAGTTTCCACGACTGCCTCAGCAGATGAAATTCTATCTGCATTCTTTTTGTTATCCCTGGTGTCAGCTCATATTGGCACACAGTTAACTGCTAATTTTCTGAGCTGTACAGTGATTTCTTTCCCCTGCCACATCCAACTCTTGAATGAATCAAAGGTCATTGGGAATACTTGGAGTCCTGGTTACCATTGTACCAATGTGAAACGCTTATCGAATCGGTCATTGAGATTTCGCGCTTTACAGTATTTCACAAGCCAGTCAAATCGATTCTTTACTCATTCCAAGAGCAATTGATGTAATTCATCAGGATGCCATAGCCGATACACATTGCAGAGAGGGTATTGCCTGAAGTTTTTGGGGAATGAATATGCTCTAGATACTATTAGTTCATAGATCTGTTTATGATCGACACGTTCACTGTAGATTTCTTCATTCTTTAGATTAAAGATTGTTTATTGACCTGAATGTCCCATTGGTGCACCTTTAGGTATTTCACAAATAGGGTACATACTGTACAAAACTTGAGCAATCATCACATATTCTGGATAGTCACCCACCCATAGAGTCAGCAGTGGTAAGCGCCGTTTTCCACAACTGATAGTACAATCCCATTCAAAATCTGGTCAACTGATATCAAATTCTCAAAGCGCCGACGGAATTGTATAGATTGTATTATGGCATGCATTCTCAGTGTTTTCAGCACCTTTAGTAGAACATGGTATGAATCCAACAAGGATCCAGGTACACTTTTTGGGGCTCCAGCAGATATCTTTTCATATATCACTGATTGTCATATATGAGGGCCAGGCCAGTATATCACCAGAAAAATATGTTAGGTTTGTCTTATCAGACACAAAAATACATGGTACAATGGTGGCACCCTGGGGCAGGTTCTCATGGATATCCCACCACCAATCACTAGCATTCATCTCACTGTAAATGCAATGCCCCTCAGAATGTGCCAGTTGCACCAGTTCAAAATCTCAGAGTATGGCGAATAGGATATGAGCCAAAGGATATGTAATGCGCCTGAATCTATCTTGATGATACAATGTGCCAAATGTTTGTGAAATGTCTTCTAGCCAACTCACTGCACTGAAACCAAAGTCAATGCATCCCCAGAGTGCCCAGAAAACAGTAGTTGAATGAAATGATTCAATTCAGAAATCGTCAAGTCCATGTGTCAGGTGCTTGTCGATTCACATTTTGGAGTTCTGATACAAGGATTGAGCTTGCTGCAAGTCATATGCACGATGGAATAGATGTGATGGGTTCCATTGATCCAGGTATATATGA